>OU015497.1:154083775-154261275 GCA_907164885.2 Dolomedes plantarius | reverse complement strand
TGGGGAGGCCCTTTTTTTCCTTCTATTTTTTGAGTAGTCCTGTGAAATGCTGCAACTTTGCACTGTGTTATACGTAAGTTACTACGTTTTTGAACACTAATGCTTCAGCATTGATGCTTTACTATGTACTATATCAGCACATCTGATCGTAAATGTATAAAAGAACTGTTGCACAATGTCAGCCAAATGTTCAGGAAAACAACAGACTTTCATGTTAAAAACAAATGCCTTTTTTGTTTCTTTATTTCCAATAAAACCTGTAGAAAATATGGTTTTGATATGGCTATACATTGAAGGTTATGCTATGGCTTTACATTGAAGGTTTTGCTACATATCTATGTTTGCTGTGCAAAGGGTGTTAAGTCAAAAATGGGCTAAAATGAGTTATCAATCCAGGCATGTTTGATAAATCATGGGCTACTCCGGCGAACAGAAAGCTAAGTCTAATTCCACTCTTAAATATTTTTATTCATTATGTAAAATTTGGGATAGGTGAAACAAAACACAAACATGTTAGTGTTAAAAGGGTTATGTCCCAATTAAGGAATTAACACTCTTTACTCAACAAAAATAAAATTAGAAAAATTAATTTTAAAATATTAAAAATTAAACTTAAAAAACTCACTTTACAAAAGCCGTTTTTAAAAATCCCGTTTATCTCAAAACTACGATTTTGGACTTGACACTCTGTAAACTGCAAACACAGACATTCCTCCAACAAAGAGGGAATCGTTGTAAACCCACATTTAAGAGTAAAAAAAATATTTATTGAGTTAAAATTTTGAAATATTTTGTGATGATTAACCATATAATTTGTAAACAAAATCACATCATAAAGCTTCTCACAAAGTTTTTAAAACATTTTAAAATTTAAAATATTTTTAAAAGTGGGGTAATTTAAGATCGTTATAACTCGAAATGTTATTTGTCGAATTTCAAATTTTTTTAAATTTAATTTAACAGAAATATAAAAGTTTTAATTTTGATTCAGCGTTTTTTAAAATATTAATTTAAAAAAAATCATAGTTTCAAAAGTAATTTTTTTTCAAATTTTCTAAATCAAAATTAAAGTAAAATAATTGAAAAAGACATATTCCAATTTTGAACCATTTATCTTTAACGGTTCTTGATTTATAACAATTTAAAGACGAGATAAGGTTAAAAACTCATGATGCAGAACAACGCATTTACAGGTTTAAACATATATTGGCTACTATTAGAATGTTGCAAAAATAAAAGGAATATCTTCTGTTCTAATTAAGATAGAAGCATGATTTAAACGTCATTTTAAGCGCAAAAGAACACAAAATATTTTAATGCAACAAAATTTTTTTCGAAAATTTGAAAAATTTTGTGTCCTGGACCCCCTTAAAACTGTAGTAAAATTGTTTAATTATCCACAGATATCCATGATAATCCACTAAGGAATGTTATTATTTTTTGCCATTTTGAAACCCGAATTTTAGCCTACAACCAGCTCAAACAACGTCAAAGGTTTGACTGAGTCAATAGTCTTGCCAAGGCAGGGCCCCCACATGCCCGGTGCTACAGTTGCTACGGCAACGGGGCCCGTGGACCAAGGGGCCCGCAAGGACGGGGAAAAATTAAAAAGTAGAACATTTTTAATAAATCATAGAAAGAAAATAATAATTAAATCACTAGGACTAGATTTATGTGTATGAATGAAATATTACATCAGAGTAATATAAATTGGTTCATTGGATATGCAGTGCGTTGCGTACAAAACGTGTCTGAATCTACAACAGCTGTGTGTAACAAAACCACCACCAGCTGACATGAACACGACAACACGTGACACCTTGTTGACAGTGCGTGTGCAGAAGCAGAACACTGCCCGCCGGGCCCGCCCTCTGCGACTCGGCTCAAGGTCAATGACGTTGCTATTTTAGTGTAGGCCCTACCCTTCTCCCTCACACCGCGGCCCGCTTGCACCACTCACTGACGTGACGTCAGTGAATTAACAACCCTAACAGGTGCTTGGTACTGAGTAGTGTGTTTCCGCTGCATGACAGTTTGTGTATGTAATTGTTTTAAACATTTAATAGTTGCTTTATTATATCACTAGCCGGGCTTCGCCTAGCTACGCTCAAGCCATCCGTGTAACATATTTATGTACTTCGGGCCCCACAAAAGAAAGAAAAGGCCTACAAATGTATTAAATTCAAGTGAATAAATTCCTTTCAATTTTCATTCCCGTCGCTGGCGACAGATGGCAGCACCACTGCACCAGATGATTTGGTTTCTCAGCAGGGAGTGATTTTAGAATTAAAATATCTCTAAAACTATTGAATTAACAGAATAAGTGCACGCAGAAAAAATTATCATTTTTCAAAGCTCTTTCCAAATATGTAACATTTATGTACTTTCATGAGAAAAAAAATACACCGATTGTCGGCCATTGCGTTACTCTCACGTGATCTCGATTAATCATTATATCTACAAGTAATTTCAAGCACAAATCCGGGACGCAAAAACGGAAGTTAAAAGCCATTAAAGATGCAAAAGGGGCTTTGTGCCGGCAGAATATTACAAAGTTTTTTAAAAAGAATGATGATAGTGATAGCCATTCTCATTGTGATGATGATGCAAGTGTTAGAAGTGACAGTTTATCTACTTGTAAAACTACTGATGATAGTGTGTCTGTGTCCAGTGAATTAGTGTTTGACACTGATGTCAATACAGGCAAGACTTCCTCTGAGGTGCAGCAGGTAGGACATGTTGTAGATTCAATCAATACGGGTAGTAATAACGAAAACTATATTTCAAATGACGAGAGTTCTAACATTAATAAGCCGATTTTAGATTTTACCGACCCAGGCACATGTCCGGAAATAATTAGTGATATTAATCGCCAGAATATTGTCTCTCAAAATAATATAAAATTTGAAGAATTATGTAGTCAGGCTAAGACAATTCCTAAAGACAAAACAGGAGAACTGTTTCCTAACTATCTTCTCAACACTAAATCTATAAACAACCTTGAAAAGTAC
The DNA here is from genome assembly GCA_907164885.2 of Dolomedes plantarius. Lineage (NCBI taxonomy): Eukaryota > Metazoa > Arthropoda > Arachnida > Araneae > Dolomedidae > Dolomedes > Dolomedes plantarius. Next base: position 154,258,264 of record OU015497.1, on the reverse strand, counting down.
CCCAGGGACTGATTAATTTGGAGCTCTTCAAAACAGACACTTCATTGCATTGCCTGTACTTTTTTTTCAAATAGCCAAAAAACAAGCAAATTTGCAAACATAGGATTTTCACCGGCTCAATTTCCATGGAAAATGTTGTATAACAAACTTCCCGAACATTAAAATAGCAATGACCATCGTAAGTCTTATTGTCAATGGAAATCCCTTCAACAATCAATTAATTCAAAAGGTATTGACAGTAGTCTTCAAAAACAAATTTTGAACGAAGCAGAAAAGTGGAAAGCAATTTTACAACGGATTTTAGACGTGACACTCTTTCTAGCATCAAGGGGGTTGCCTTTTCAAGGAGATAATGTATCAATTGGTGATGAAAATAATGGAAATTTTCTGGGGACTTTGGAGTTAATTGGAAAATACGATGAAATCACTCGGGAGCACTTGGCTAAGATCGAAACTCTGCAATTGCAAGGAAAAAACATGAAAGGACAAGTCCATTACTAATCTTGGAAGAGTCAAAATGAGTTCATTTCACTTTGTGGTGAAAAAGTTTTAAAATTTATACTTTAAGAAAGGCAAGAAACTATTTATTATGGGCTGATTGTTGATGAACTCCTGATGTATCACATCAAGAACAAAATGTATTTATTTTGAGATATGTCATTCAAAATAAAGACTCTAAACAATATGAAATAAAAGAAAGGTTTGTGAAATTTGTCAACTGTAATGGAAAAAGTGGAGAAGATATTACTAATGAAATTTTAACTGTCTTAGCTGAAAATAACATCCCTCTTGAAGACTGCAGGGCTCAAGCGTATGATGGTGGATCTAACATGTGTGGAAAAGTCAAAGGAGTAAAAGCAAGACTGTTAGAGAAAAATGATGTGGCATTTTATTCACCATGTGGAACTCACTCCTTAAACAGAATAGGAGTTAATACAGTAAAAATATGCCCCGAAATTATGACCTTCTTTAGAAACTTGGAAACAATGTATTCTTTTTTCGCCCATAGTCCTACAAGATGGGATATTTTGACTTCTGAAGTGCTGCTTTCACTAAAAAAACAATCACAAACAAGGTGGTACGAAAGATTCGAAGCCGTTGTTCCCGTTGCAAAGCACTACCCAGGACTATTAACTGCCTTAGAACGAGTATTAACTGAGTTGAAGTCAAGCTTAGAACCAAAAGCATACAATAAAACTATGAGTCTTAAAAAATACTTTTCTTCTTTTTCAAGGCCTTTGTATGACAGTATTTTGGTACAAAGTGTTGGGCTGCATCAATGAAAAGAGTGTAATAATTCAGTCGCAGAGTATTTCTCTGGACATTGCAGTGAAACTGATGAATGATCTGAAGGAAGACATGCAACGACTGAGAAATTCGTGGGAAGACATCATCAGTGAGTTCATAATAGTGAGTCACGTTTAGTGGCAGAATCCATCAACGTACCATCTACGTTTCCAAAATCAAGAGGTTGCCCTCAATTGGAAACAACTATAGAAGAAGAAGAAAACCATTTTAAAACTAATATTGTGTATAGAGCTTTGGATCTTATTTTGTCTGATCTCAAGACAAGATTTGAAGCAACTAATGAACTGACTGAACTCTTCAGCCCAGTTCTTCAATTCAGCTCAATGAAAGACAGTTATTTAAGGGATAAGGCTGAAAACTTAATTAAAACTTATAAGAATGATCTATCAGTAAACCTTTCAGATGAAATTATACACCTGAAACATATATTCAGCTCTGTGTTTCAAGTTGACCAAAAACACATTTCAAGTAACCCGTTAGAGTTGTTGAATGCAATCCATGCTAAAAAGTTAGAACCAATATTCATAAATGTATGTATTGCATTAAGAATCTTTTGTACGATACCAGTTTCTGTTGCATCTGCAGAAAGAGCATGACTAAGCTGGCAACGTATTGAAAACATGGCAACGTTCATCAATGACTCGAGAACGTTTTAATTCACTTGGAGTGTTAGCAATCGAACACCGTCTTGCATTCAGCCTTGACTTCAGTGATGTAATTGTAAAATTCTCAATGATCAAAGCCAGAAAAATGTAGCTTTCATTCTTTCAATAAATTATCAGAACTCAGAAACACTACAATGCATCACATAACTTTCATTTATGTGTACATGGTTTGTAGCTTTGAATTTAAGTTGATTTTAGTAGGCTATTAGTAAGACCAATTTTTGTGAAATACTTATTAGATTGTCCTTCATTAATTTTTTTTTCTTTATAAACATGTATTTGCTATGCTTACTTCATTTTTACCTAAAGGTTGTATCTTCTGCTTCTCAATGATAAAATTAGGATGTGTTCTCAACGTATCAGAACACAGATATAATAATAAGACAAATGCATCAATACATATTCAATATACATTAGCATTACCTTAGCCATTAATATACTGTTCTGCTAGGTTTATAATGTAACCACCAATTTCCTACGACAGTTATTATTTTATTTGTGTGAATATTAAAATTAAGCAAACAAAAATATTTAAGAATTAATTTGTTCAATTATGTATTTACCAGTATTTAAAATAAATTTACGATGGCAATCTAAACACTGTCTAAACTCTTAAAACTAGTTAAAATGTGTGTTGATGAAAAATAATTGTAATAAAGGTTAAAAAATGTATATTGTAAAAAAAGGCCAAAATTTCTTTTTTTTGGTAGTAAGAGGGGGGCCCATCATGACTTTTAGAAACGGGGCCCAGGGAATAATGTGGGGGGCCTGTGCCAAGGCTAGGAACGGGACTTGTGGCGCTGTGCAGTTGCTCTGTATAATGACCTCCATAGCAAACAATGGTCCGTTACCGCAGCCTCAGTCGCGCAGGCGAGCCACAAGAAGCGAGGGTAGGCGACTGGAGTGGACCGCCCAGGCGATAGTCGCGACCTGTAGCCACAGCTGTGGCTCAGTATAAAAAGCCCGTACGATTGCATGTATCACTTCGTGTGGCTTGTCTGGGCGTGGGAAACTGTGGCGAACTCGCGCCACAGCTGTGGCTCTGTATAATAAGGCCCTTATAAAGAAGCCTATTTATTTAGAATTAGAAAACAAAATATTCATTCTTCCATTGCGTCTAAACTCTCTTTCCGAACAGATGGGGTGTTTGAGACGCTTATTTTAAATGTCATGGATTCAACTTGAGTTTTAAACAAGGATTATTTCAATGATGGGAGTCTTTCTGTTATAAAGATATGACACTGCTTTCATATGTATATTGATACTAGCTGAAAACCCGCACTTCGCTACGGAGTACATTCAAATTAAATACAACGGTAAATGTATGCAATCAATGCCAAAAGAAAATAAATTAATAAATATATATATATATATATATATATATATATATATATATATATATATATGTATATATATATATATATATATATATATATATATATATATATATATATATATATATATATATATATATTTTTAATATAGTACAATTTGAGGAACATAATATCCTTTATTGTATTTTAATATTTTTTTGGATAATGTCCAATCGTCTGCCACATTAGCAAGAAAAATTTTTTTTGTCTATTTAGTTGTTATGCACGTGACGATAAATTTATTTTAAGTACCAGAAAAAGAAATCACGTGATCAGCATTTAATAAATTGAATTCTAAGAATGAATCTTTAAAAATTCTCCCAAAATCAGAAAATGGAGGTAAAGATTCGAAAATGATTTCATTTTAAAGGAATTTTTATGATCTTTCTCGTGGTATAAATTTTATAACCCTCAAATTATTATTTTGAATACAAACTTAAAAAAAGTTACTAAAACAGCTTACGGAACTGTTTTATATATATAGATTATTATCGTGGACACAGAAAATTTATCAAAAAAGAAACATTGTACCTATGTCCTATCTGAAAAATATTACCATACTATAAACAAACAGATCGCAGATAGTTATGGAAAAAAAATTCTCAAAGAGCGAAACCAACGTTTATTGATCAACGTTTTTTTCTAAATTTGTTGTTCCTATTGACCCCTGACCGGAAGTTTCGACATCTAGGGGATGGTACCATCCCCACCCATAGAAAGACTTACGGGTGTACGGATTTATCGAACCTGTATCCTGCCTAGACACCGAAGGTATTTAACAGTGCTTTTCGGAATTCGACTCGAGGACCCTCTGTACCGAAATCCGATGCGCTACCCATAAGCTACCACGGGCCCTTTTCTTAAATAATCCTCATGCCGTATTTATAGGTCCGGCAGCTGACATTGTATAATTGCTTATACTTTTCCCAAATATTTTGATTCTAAGATTTTCGAAAATGAGTCGCTCTAGCGGTCAATTTAGATGGTCAAAATTGTGGTGTCACTTTGAGTTATGTAAGTTCTCATTTACGGTGCATCCATTATAGAGACCAAAAATTCTCCCGGTAATTGGGCGAAAGTCGAAAGTCAAAAATGCTTGCCGTATTGGAACAAAAACAATTTGTTCTAAATTCCTTGAAATGATATTCATTTCAAGATCCAAATTTAGCAGCCGAATTCCCCGAGTGGAATTATCTCTAGTATAGGGCCGAAATTAGACTTGCTGAGGCCCTAAGCTATACAAACCCCAGATGCCCCCTGCTGTTTTAAATTACATCAGCTGGTGTCAGAAAAATTTTAACATGTACGCCTTTTTAATGTATGAAAATATATTTTGTTTAATTTTTATTAAAAGATAAAAAAGGATGAGTTTACAAAGTCACTGAAATAATAATATAATTAAAGGGTTTTAAAAACGACAAATAAGGCTCATAGAACAGAAAGTTTCAAATTAAAATATTAAAATAAAAGGTAAAAATTAAATTAATATAACAACATAATTAGTAGTATATAAAAATTTAATCTTTTCAGGTGAAAATTTAGTCTCAATCAATTTTACAATGCGCTTAAATTATTTTAATGTTGTATTTTGTATATTTAAAATTATTTAGAAATTATCGTAATATGTCTGACTTCATTTGAGTGATTTTTCTATGAGATATTTTTATATAATTTTTTATATATTTGTTTTTTTTTAATTTGAGGCCCTGACAGATTGCGAGGCCCGAAGCTGTATCTTTTTTAGCTTTTACGTAAATCCGTTCCTTCTCATGTATCCGGTCCTTCTTACTCATTCAGTCAACCGCATGATAATTTCGTCAAAAAGATGCGTTACACAGCGAACTTCTAGCGAAATCGGAAATGATATATAAATAGACCCTGATTTAGTCCGGTTGAAAAGGGTCCCATGTATGGAGATATTTACCGAAAGGATGAAAAGCCTTATGGACTTGGTTAACATTTCATTGGTTTCAATCAAATGGAAACAACGTGGATTGTAACGATTCCAACAATTACTATCTTATTTAATGTCATTATTAATGACTGGATTTTCAAAATAAAATGTATTATTTTTTAATTTCATGCAACGAAATTTTAGGTATGAACTCTTAACGAAGAAACTTCTATGATGGTCGGTAATTGTCTTCTTCGCTACAAAGTCTCTTTTATATTACTTACTTCCTCTCGCTAGTAAGGAAGAAGGGGCTGAGAAAATCCATAGCCGATTTTCAGATTTTCAAAGAAGAGGCTACCTATCAAAATTGGAAGAGCACTCGAACTCACGGAAAACTCAATATCTAAGCTATTAGAAGTTGCAACTCTTAAGGCTGCTCTGCAGTAAACCTATTGGATTCGCTTATCTCAATGTTAACCTCAGGAGAAATTTTGTGTACTATTTACAGCTTCATAAATGTTGATAATCAAACAAAAATTGTATTTTTAGATAGCCTGAACTTTTCTGCACCGAGCAACAAAATTCATTTTACAAATTTCGTCCACCAATGGAATTTATAAGCGTTTAAAACACACTATGCCAGATTTTCCCCTAAATAATTTAAATTTTAAAATGTTATTTGCATTTTTTGCCTCAAGTGCCGCAAGATGTAAAATTTCTTTCTCTATTTCGGGGTGCAAATTTAAAAATAATCTTTAAATCCTAGTCGGCAATCATTGCACAAATTTTCTTTATAGGTTAACTAACATTGTGGTGAGTGAATCTAATAGGGTTAATACACAGCAGCCTTAACGCTATCTTTAAAAAAGTATTCCATTTCCCGTGCTACCCATACTGTAGAGCGGTTAACGTCTCAAGCTTACGCTGGGTGATCTTGGTTTCGTACCGCAGCCATGGCAGGGAAGTAAGTTCCTGTGTCCTTCATAGGGAGTAATGTTGGTTTAGTATGAGGGATTTCCATAGAAAAAGCGCTGCCAGGTTGCATGGTTGTGTATCGCGAATGTCCTTTGGAAAAGTGAAAAAGAATAATTTTCTTTACATTTAACAAAAAAGGCATGTTAAAAAAATGGAACCATCGTCATCTGTTAAGATTTACTACATACGATAAATATAAAAAAACTCTCTTATTCATGGGATTATTTTATGTGTGCATTAAAATTTAACTCTTTTAATTCTCTGAAGTGTTTGAATCGATAAAATTTGCTTTCTTTAGCAAAAATGTAAAAACGTAATTAGGCCTGTTTAGACTTTTCAAATTTCTCTGCGTTGTTTTAATATTGCTCTTAAAATGTCCGCTATCTCTTCACTGATAATGGTCTAAGGGCTTATCAGGTAAAGGAGTCTGTCTTTTGTATAGCTCTTTTTTTCTGGTTTCTCTGTAGGTGTTTTCTTTGAAGTAATCCCTTTTCCATAATAATCAAAGATATTTACCAAATATGCCACGAACATTAACTATATTCGGTTTCATTTTATAAGGTGGCATATTTTGTTTTTATTCAAATGATTTTTCAGTAAATTGATGTTCTAATAAGAGGTTAATGAATCTTTTCAATTGCTTTAATTTATTCAATGAAATATATAGTACCCCCCAAAAAATGTTTTCTTTAAGAGATAAAGTAAGTACACTTTCTTTTGAACTTCTTTATAAAAACTGTTACTCCGACGGTCTGTCCAAAACACTTTAAGATTAAAAATGTGCATTAATACTGGAACTGAAAAAAAAGAATGTATATATTTTGGAAAGTAAATGGTTTTTTAATCTACAGGACTATCCTAAAATAGTGCAAAATTACAAGTTTCAGTATTTCAATTACTTTTATTTCTTCTTAACTGTGTATTTATTAAAAACTAGCTGAAAACCCGCATTTCGCTACGGAGTACATTCAAATTAAATATAACGGTCAATGTATGCAATTTATGCCGAAAATATGTAAAAATATATTTATAATAAATACAAAGATCAATGTATGAATTGATGCAAAAAAACGAAAGATATATTTATAAAAAATCGTAACGGATATTTTTATAGACAAAATAATGTAGAAGAAAATATTCAAATTAAACTTAATATAACATACTAAATAATATAGTACAATTAATATAGTACAGTTTGAGGAACGTATCTTTTACTGTATTTTAAAATTATTTTGGATAATTTCCAGTCGTCTGCCGCATTAGAAAGAACAAAACATTTCTTGACTATTTCGTTGCTATGCACGTGACGATAAATTAATTTAAAGTACCAGAAAAAGAAATCACGTGATCAGCCTTTAATAAATTAAATTCTAAAAATTAATCTTAAAAAAATCACCAAAAATTAGAAAATGGAGGTAAAGATTCGAAAAAGATTTCATTTTAAAGGAATTTTTAGGATCTTTCTTGTGATATAAATTTTATAACCCTCAAAGTATTACTTTAAATGCAAGCTTAAAAAAAGTTACTAAAACAGCTTAAAAATTTAATTTAAGAAAAATCTCAGAACAATTTTTCAAAAATCTTTCTCAGTGCACCCCTACACTATAAGAAAAATCGCCATGCAAAATTTCAGCCCTTTAGGTCCAGCGGTTTGGTCAGTATGTTGTCTGTCAGTCAGTCAGTTACGGAACTTTTTTATATATATAGATACGTGATTCTAATTCAGGAATTAGTAATGAACTACATTTTTTTGCTTTGTTAGTAGCGTAAGTTTAACTATACACACATACACATGAAAAATACTATTTTTCTCCCTCTACGTATTCCAAAATTAAAGAAAAATATCTTAATCTTGTACAAGTTTGTTCTCCGTTTTCCACTAAGTATCGAAATTTAGCGAAGAATCGCAATCCAAAAGTTTTTTGGTTTTTCGAGTACTCTGCAATCAAAATGTATCTTGGTATTGCTTTCGGAAACATTTTCAAGAAGCATTATTTAACAAATGTAGTGCTCAAGTTTTCTTTGTACAAAAAGTGTCACACTTTAGTAAATGCATTTCAAAATCAACATCAAATATTATACTTTGTGATATGTTGATGATAAGTACACTTTTTTAAAACTGTTGTTAAGAAAACACAATTAGAGGCCGAATTGCATTTCGTCAAATCAGTTCTCAATACAATCGCTTTATGATTGCTAGCATTGTAAAAACTTAGTCAGATATGAAAATTTCTTAATTAGTTTTAAACGTAAACAGATAATTTTAATACAATGCTATTTTGTCCATACATAGCTTGAAATGCATTGTTTAGAAGCCCGCTGCAGGCAATAGAGTGTATTAAATTAAGAGATTCAACAGCTCACAGGATCTGATTCTTACGAAGTTTGTCTAACTCAGACATTATTTTTACACGTGAATAACAAACTACAAACTTCCACTTCTAGATCACAATTAAAGCGTTTCTAAATAGTATAGGTAAATTAACAATTGCTTTTATTTGTGGAATACTAAAACAATCTGAAAAGTATCGTTACTAGTGGAATTTGGTACCTTTAAATTAGGCAGTATGTTTGATTAGTTTTAACTCCTATGAAGAATTAATGAGTTAAAACAAATTCGACAGAAATATGCAGAATTTCTTACTACATGCTTATAGAGTTAGAAAAAAGTAAATGCTACTGGGGAAAAATAAAATCCAATGTGACAAGATTTATACAGTTAGAGATGAAATTCCTAACTGATACAGCCAATACTCAATGCGTGTATCTTGTAGAAAAAATCAACATAGCTGGAGTTGTCTGAAAGTTAAATTGGTAGCAGTTTTAAAAACTACTAATGAAAGATCCTCTCACATTCTCATGAAATGTTTAGTGTATTGTATTTTCAGTTTCCCAATGTACAAATAAAAAGCTTTTTTTTTTCAAGATTTAATAAAAAGTCCATTTAAAAAACTAAATCAAATGTGAAACAAATATTATACTTTAAGCGTATCTTTCTATCAACATCAAATAACTAGTAAAATTCACCCAACGAAAAATCTGAATTCCTTCATTGACCTATATGTTTTATCATTTTGAAATTGTCCATCATTCCGACAAGAATTACTTCTTTGAATCTTTTAGTTTTAATGTTTCGATAGATTTCAGTTTACATAATTGCGTTGCCCTTATTATAATGATATTGACTCCTTCAAATATTCTTCTTATTATTTTTTCATTTACTTTGAATTAATTTAGCTGACTCGAGAGTCGAACTCGGATACCCTGCTTCCGTGACACCAACGCTAACAATTAATCCATGCCATGGTCATCTCATCATTTACTGTAACTGCGAGATTATAGAGATCTACTGACCCTGATTAAAATTACGTCTGGGTATTAGCATAAGTGCGAAGATATTGTAAACCCATTCTATCTACATTTGGCATCTTACTAACCGAGCTGGATTCACCAATCATCTAAGACGTAGATGACTGTAGAATTAAAACTGCATATACCTGTTTTCGGAGAAGTTTTCTTGCTATTACACGATTAAGTCATAAGATGGTAATCCTTCTTTTATCTTCCTTTCTATTCCCCCCGAGTAAGATGTTCTTTCCCCCTGTTGTTTCATTTTCCTTGGACACTCGAATGTTTCTCTAAACCTTGAGAAACTACCCCGACTCCTGAATAGAGGTCTAAACATTCAACTGTCCGGACTTTTGTTGTTGCTTTTGCCCCTTCGCCTGAATGTATTCCAAACCAGGCCCATGTAGGCTTCGGGCTGGGGGGGAGAGGTCTGGTTTAGAATGGCACCACAAGGGTCTTGGTCCGATTTCGCCAAGTGCCACCTCAATTTTGGCCGAGCACCCACAGGGGGGACATCTAAGGGTGTCGTACCTTCGATAGCCACTGATCTCAAAGAAGGACTTTTCAGTCTACGGATTTAACGTGTCCATATCCGGCCTAGACACGGAGGTATTCAATGTGACTTGTCGGGATTCGATCCGTGCACCATCAGTACCGAAAGCCAACACTTTTGTGATGACCATCACACCATCAAGCTAAAGCTTAATATTTCCGACTGAACCTTTCAAGTTTTAATTTTGTTCCATTTTTTAAAAATTAATGGTAATAATAGTAATAATAATAATAATAATAATAATAATGGTAAATAATAATGATCGATTGTTTCATAGACAATGATTCAAAATTATGATCCCAGAATATGAAAAAGCTATAAATCATTACTTACATGATTACGAGACGTTATGATCAGGTTTCAGTAATGAAAGTTCACCAGTAACTGCGTAAAGTTGGAATATACTCATGCAGCAGTCCAGACGCCCCTCCAATTCTGACTCAAATTTGAAAAAACGTACCACATAGTGCCGCAAACAAAAAACCTGAGTACAAATGATTCACAACCTGTCACCTCGTATCATTTCAGAAACATTTGGCAAGTAATGTTTAATCATGTTCTCCCACTCGCACATCAGTGGAACGGTAAAGGAAAGGAATGGGGAGAAATTCTGTAGAGTGATTCACTCAAAAGAGGCACCAAATATTCTGTGATAACTCTCACTAGGATGAAGCAGTCTGACCAAAAAAATATGTTACACATTATGGCATTGTAATATATGATGATGCATTGGAAATATGAAGGTGGAGTGGTCACATAAAAATATTATACTTGACTTAGTTGCCACATAATAAGGATGAGTTCATCAGGTTACACTGAAAAAGAGAAAACAAAAAAGGTGACAGAAGCAATTGGATTTTTTTGAAATGAAGTATTTCATAATGTATTTAAAATAATCTAGATGGGGCTTAGGGCCAGTGGCTTATTGCCGTTTACAAGAATTTACATCGTTGATTTTAGCTCAGCAAAGGAGGGTTTGGCGGACAACATGGCTTCCAGTCATTTAGTCGGAGTACTTCCTCCCAGGGCGTCGGGAACCGGAATCCTCAATGCATCCTTCGTTGGCAGCGGCTAGACGACATCTGTTTCTGCGATTTCAAACGCCGCTCCTATGCTGGTACGGTCACGTGACTTGATGAGGCAAACATCTGGAAACTGGCGACCGCCAGCACTTCCGCCAAAGCTGTAGTACAAAGAATTATTTTTTGTGTTGTACGAGGGGAAAGGGATAAATGGTGAATCTTATAGCATATCGTTTGGCAACCCCCTTTTTGGGATTTAAGAAAGAATTTACTGATAAGCCGAGAGACAGTGAGATTCTGCAAAAAGGGTGCTTTTCGCGTGTTTTTTCAACTGTCTGCAGAAAATCTATAAACGTAGGAATCATGAGGGATCTGTCCCTAATTACGTTGCATGGTAGTATGAAACATTATGAATTAGCAAAAAGCATTGAGTAGATTAACAGCAGTATTTACAAGGTTATTGAAAGCGTTACGACATTTACATCACCTTTATGTTTTTCTCTTTTTCAGTGTAACCTGATTAACTCATCCTTATTATGTGGCAACTAAATCAAGTATAATATTTTTATGTGACCACTCCACCTTCATCTTTCCAATGCATCATCATATATTACAATGCCATAATGAGTACCGTGACCAGGATGAGGCAAACATCTGGAAATTGGCGACAGCCAGCACTTCCGCTAAAGCTGTAGTACAGAGAATTATTTTGTGTGTTCTACGAGGGGAAAGGGATAAATGGTGAATCTTATAGCCTAACGTTTGGCAACCCCCTTTTAGGGATTTAAGAAAGAATTTACTGATAAGGCGAGAGACAGTGAGATTGTGCAAAAAGGGTGCTTTTCGCGTGTTTTTTGAACTGTCTGGGGAAAATCTATAAAGGTAGAAATCACGAGGGAGCTGTACCTAATTAGGTTGCGTGGTAGTATGAAACAATATGAATTAGCAAAAAGCATTGAGTAGATTAACAGCAGTATTTACAAGGTTATTGAAAGCGTTACGACACACATATGGACGTTTGTGTAATCGATTGCATTGAATTCGATGCTGAATGTGATGTCCGTTTTCTGCCCGACAACATGTCAATGGCCTCCCTCCACTACCGCCCAAGAAGACAGCCATGTTGTCAGGTCGGCAGTGTAGGATCGTACATGCACGTCACGGACGTTGAGTCAGGAAATGGGCTTATTTGCAGCACAAGTATCCGCACGGACAGTCGACGACGTCTGAAGCAGCACTCACTGTCTGAACGGCGAACATTATTGAGGCTTCCATTGACACTTCAGCATAGAGACGCGCGGCAAGAGTGGTGCATCCAACGACAAAACTGGATACATGATTGGAACCCCATAATGTTTTCAGTGTATATACGAGTCCCGGTTCAGCGGACAGTATCACGATGGACGTATCCGTGACTGGAAGCATCGAGGAGAACACACGTGGCCTGCTTGGATTCAATATCGTCATACGGGTCCTGTAATTCGGGTGATTGTATGAGCAGCCATTGGGTATACGACACGAACACATCTTGTTCGCGTAGTCGGTAATCTGAACAGCCAGAGTCACATTTCTCAGATCTTAAGGTTGATAACTGTGCCCTATCATCGAGACCTTGGAGATGTCATCTTTCAACAAGATAATGTAAGACCGCATGTCGCCTGTCGTGTCCTGACCTACCTCCACACAGAGGGTGTTCGACTGTTGCCCTGGCCAGCACGTTCTCCAGATACCTCAACCGTTGAAAACATCTGGTCATGGGTTGCTGAGAGACTAGGTCACCACCGCTCTCCAGCCACTGTGATCGATGAAGTGTGGCATAGACTCGAAGTAACTTGGATTGCCTTGACCGTATCTGTAATCCAAGCCCAGTTAGACTCTATCCCTAACCGAGTTAAAGCTACTTTAGCTGCCAAAGTCGGCAGCTGTCTGTATTAATTTCGAACCTTTTTAAACCCCCAAATTGTCTATAAATTTAATGACGCTTTTTTCCTTCTATGTTCTGTCCGTACAATAAGTAAAGTTTTGTTATTTATTTTTCTTCCTGGTTCATATATACAGGGTGAATTTTTTTAAAAAACTGACACTACTCAGAGTTATCTGTAGCGCGATCTATCTGGCGGAATTCCACCAAAATTGATAGAGGGACTAAGAACTACATGAGAAAGAGTTTTCCTGCAAAAAAAAAAAAATAGTTCTAAAAGTCACCAACAGGGGACGATATGGCACTGTCGTTGTTGCTTTACAAAATAAAGGGTCATCATTCGCTTTTTTCCACGTGCATGGCCACGTGGAAAAAACGATTCGTTCCCCGGACCTAACCCATGTGACATTTTTCTGTGGGGTTATTTAAAGTCTAAACGTGCATCTTGGTAGAGTATCGAACTTGGCGGCCCTAAAGGACAGCATATCCCTGACTTTGATGAACATCCCTGGTGACATGTTCGTTGAGAACGTAGTGATTAGGATGCAATGTATCGTCCAAAAGGACTGTGGTCACATTGGAGGAAGGAGAAGTGAATTTGCTGCGTAAAGTGGTGCTGCTGGGAATTTTTTTTGTTATTCATTTGTCTGCTCACAACTTTTTTGGTGTTCATCCCTTATCTTTATAGCCCGAAATACTGACGCTGCTGTCAACTACATAGTCGTGAATTTATATTTTCATGTTTTACTTACCTTTTATTCAAATTATCGTGTGCGCCGACAACATAACTTCCTCTATCGGCGACTTTTATCTTATTTTATAACTATTTTTTCACGGCAACTCTTTCCCATGTCGTCCTTTGTCCCTCTATCAATTTTGGTGGAATTCCGCCTGATAGATCGTGCTACAGATGGCTCTGAGTAGTGTCAGTTTAAAAAAGATCACCCTATATATATATATATATATATATATATATATATATATATATATATATATATATATATATATATATATATATATGTATGTGTGTGTGAACGTATTAACAAGGATATCGGAGGTTGAATGTTTTCCTTCAAATCTTCCTCAGTGCGAGACGTGTTCCAATACACTTTTTGGAAAGAAACAAAAATGGTGGCGTCAGATCGGGTGGCTATGGGCACCAAATCCCCTTTGAAATTATCCTGTTGCCGATGAAAAACTTAATTTCCTCCATGCTTCTTGCCTCCGTTTACTCACGATCATCCAGTATATTCACGAACTGTTCAATATTGTGCATGTCCTTGTCATAGCAAATGCGGGGAATAATGATGCGCAACTAAGATATACCATTGCACTACATACCAATTTTTTTCTTATCATGGATTGTTGTTTCCTGAGAGGTAAAGGAATTTTCCGCGGCCCAAATACGGGTGTTTTGTGAGTTAACATAACCAGGCAAATAGAACCACGCCTCACCTGACAATCAGGTGTGGTGTGCAACCTACTGAGGATCACACTGTACATTGTCTCGTTCAGAATGCTTTGACCTAGCGACAGTTATTACAGAATATTCGGGCCCCTGCCGAGTGAATAACTCTATAATATGTTACATCACACTATCCCACGTCGTATCCATGCTGTTTTGCAACCCAAAGGAGGGCCTATAGTTTATTAATAAAATGTTCTGCAAAATAGACAATGTATCTCTGATTTTAATGAACTTCTTTATGTAGCAAGGTAACATATTATCATGGTGAGAAAATGATATCAGTCAACCCTATGACAGGAATTTGTAATTAGAATAAAATAACCTTCGCTTAAAATAATTTACAAGGAGTGTGTTGACTTTAGTTTCTGCCGAATGAGCAAGCTGGACGTTATGATCACCATGAGGGGAGTCACTAACGCGAAAATGAAAAATAAAATATCCGATGTAATGATGAAGGATTGAAAATTAAAAGTGAGTGAGATTTCTGAGGCTGTTGGCATTTCACCAGAGTGATTACGAAAGACACCCTGTCACAAAAAAATATATGCACCCAGAAGAAATCCAGCTACTATCACGAAACTTGGTAGGAATGTAATCTGGTAAGAGATCTGGAAATGATTAAAATTTTGACGCCAATGACACAAGGGTAAGAACGCTATGTGCATATGAGATGCGTAGCTGGGAGAGAATAAAAGCACGTGACAAATTGCTAGTGACATAGGGTTATTCAAACAAATCTGTCGACTTGGATGGACGGTATTGTGACTACAGATGCCTCTGTGACGTAACCGAGGACAGTACGAACAATTGTCGGAGTTTGAAAGGGAGCGTATAGTAGATCTCAGAGAAGCAGGTTGGTCGAACAGGCGTATCGGCCGCCACCTCATTCGGAGCGATATCGTAGTTGCTTGGTGTTGGCAACAACGGATCATGGAAGGGATAGTCAACCGTCGCGGAGGGTCAGAGCGTCCCAGGAACACAAATGCGCGCGAGTATCGCGTAATCATAAGAGCGGCCACGTTCGCACCATCAACGTCGCTAGAATCGGTTCAATGCCATTTACCAACTTCCAGACATCCAGTGGTATCAATGGAAACCATTCGAAGACGACTGGCCGACGCAGGTATAAGGAGCCGACGTCAATTAAAACGCCTACCACTGACCCCACACCATAGGCAGTGTCGATGGGATTTTTGCCGACATCAGGCAAGCTGGAGTGTGACCGAATGAAGGCGTGTGATCTTCAGCAAAGAATCCCGATTCAGTCTCAATGCTAATGACCAGTGCATAAGCTTATGGAGGCGGCCAGGTAACCGGTCCGATTCGGCATTTGTTGTCGAGAGGCATACGGAGATCACACAACCTGTGTCAGTGTGGGGAGCGATTTGTTGGGACACACGATTACCTCTAGTCCTCCTTCAATGCCCTTTTACAGCACGCAGTTATGTGGATGAGATTTCAACGTCAGTTGTACTGCCTATGCTATCAAGTCGCCCAGGTGCCATTTATCAGCAAGACAACGCTCGTCCACATACTGAGCGAGTCTCCCAACAATGTCTTCAAGGATATGACGTACTCCCATGACCTGCGAGGTCACCAGACCTCTCGCCAATAGAGCACGTCTGGGACGTGCTTGGAAGACAACTGCAGCCGTCCTGGAATACTGATGAATTAACTGCCCAGGTGCAAAGATTGTGGCATGATCTTCCGCAGAAGCTCTTAGGTGACCTCACTGATTCAATTCCACACCGTGTTTCGGCTTGTACAGCTGCCATATGTGGATTTACTACTTACTGATTTGTAACCTTTTTCATGCTATATGTTCTTAATAAAACGATCTGTTCTTCTGTATTTGTAAACATTTGCTTATATCCTCATACACTACATACATGTTCGGTTTCGTTATAGTAACTCGTTTTCTTCTAGGTGCATATATTTTTTGGGAACAGAGTGTATTTTCTATGACTATTTGGATATGAGAAAGCTTTCTGCAAGGTGGCTGCTGAGTTTGCTAACAATATATATACAGGGTATACCAAAACGACCGCATAAACTCTGCACAGCTAGATTCCTCGTTGGGAGTACATAAAAACAGCCCAAAGAAGCGTTCCTGTAAGATCCATAGTTTACGAGAAAAATACGAAAAACAAAGTATGACGTCACTGCCAGTGCAAGAAAAAAAACTTTATTGAACATATCAACAGCATGCACAATTTAAAGCAGATGTTCAAAGTGTCCGCCGTGCATGTCGATGCAAGCTTGAGCACGCCGTGGAATGGCTGTCATCACTCGTTGCAGCATCGCGGGGTCCACCGAAGTACAAGCAGCATGCAGACGAGCAACTAAGTCCATTTGTGTTGTCACTACGTCTCGATACACCAGTTCCTTTCGAGGGCCCCATAGGAAAAAATTCAACGGTGTAAGATCTGGCGAACGTGGCGACCATAGAACCGGACCCCCACGTCCGATCCAGCGGCCGGGGTATTCCATATCCAGCCAACCACGTACAGGAGCATAGAAGTGCGTCGGAGCCCCATCATGCTGGAACCAAAGTCCCTGTATTGCCGCTAATGGTATGTCATCGAGGAACTCGGTTAAGACCTCATTGAGAAACACCAAGTACGACTGTCCCGAGAGCCGTTCAGGCAACAGATATGTTCCAAGCAGGAGATCCCCGAGTATGCCGGCCCACATGTTAAGAGGCCAACGTTCCTGATGTTTCTACAGCCGGACTGCATGCGGATTGACCTGGGACCACATATGGCTGTTGTGATGGTTGAATACCCCATCACGAGTGAAACATGATTCATCAGTCCACAGGATATGTGCAATGAAACCATTATCTGTGTTCTGTTGCTGCAACAGCCATTCGCAGAAGGCCATGCGTTTCTGAAAGTCATCTGGTTTCAGACCTTGCACGGTTGTGTACCGAAATGGGTGTAGCCTCTCAGACCGTAAAAGCCTGTGCACAGTTCTTTTACTCGAAGTCATCTAACGAGCTAATGCGCGAGTGCTTACCTCGGGCGTCTCTTCTACCCGCTGCAGTATTGCATCCGCCTGTGCTACCGTCAGGCCGCTCCGCGGTCTTCCAGTATCGTGAATATTGTCTGTTGGCAAAACGCTTCCCGTATTTCGCAGTCTGTCGTCCAGCCTACGGATGACGTTGACATCGGGAGGACGGCGGGACGGATATCGACGGGCATACTCCCTAGCAGTTCTTAAGGCATTTCTATTACATCGACCGTACATCAAGTACATGTCGCAGTAGTCACGAACGGAGTACATGGCCACCATACGAAGACTACCGGTAGCTGCAAGATGCAGCCTTTTAAATACCAGTTCAACGACGGCTTAACGTCATTCCATGGCGCTCGCGTATGCCTGACGCGATATGCGCGGCGAACGTTATAAACATTATCGTCTGGAAAAATATGCAAATATTGTTGTTGATATGTCGAATAAAGTGTTTTTTTCTTGCACCGGCAGTGACGTCATACTTTGTTTTCTTATTTTTCTCGTAAACTATGGATCGTACAGGAGCGCTTCTTTGTGCAGTTTTTATGTACTCCCAACGAGGAATCTAGCTGTGCAGAGTTTATGCGGTCGTTTTGGAACACCCTGTGTATATATATATATATATATATATATATATATAGAGAGAGAGAGAGAGAGGGAGGGAGTTCAAGGTACATCTTGGACTTTAAATATCCTCACATAAAGAAGTCGCAGGGGTTAGGTCCAGGTAGTTCGGTGGAAATGCAGGTGGAAAAAAAGCGACTGATGTCCTTTTTTGCCAAAATACTGGCGCTGCTGTCGACAACGTAGTCACGAATTTGAATTATGATGCTTTACTTCCGTTTTATGCTATTTCTCGGGAGCGCCGATAAGAACAGCGCCATATCTTCCCCTATGGACGACTTTTGGAACAAATGTTTTTTCATGGAAACTTTTTCCCATGTCGTCCTTAATCCCCCTAGCAATTTTGGTGGAATGCCGGCTGATATATCGCGCTACAGGTGTCTCTGAGAAGTGTCCGTTTAATAAAAACCATCATATATATATATATATATATATATATATATATATATATATATATATACACTGAAGTGCCACTGAATTAGGGATTCCTACCTAGTAACGAGTTGGGCCTCCTCTGGCATTGATAACGGCTGCCACACGACGAGTCATAGATTCAACAAGTTTCTGGAAACGTTCAAAGGGAATGTCTTGCGAAATATTGGCTAAAGCTATCCATAATTCAGTAAGGTTCATTGGTGCTGTGTGATGGCCTTTCACGCCTTGTTCCAAAACATCCCAAAGATGCTCAATAAGATTTAAGGCGACAATGGACCATGAAAAACTTTTTTTTTATTTATCAACCAGTTGCTATGAAATTTTGTATACTTATACAGTGTTGTTTAGAGATGAAAATTCTAAATTAAAAAAAAATCAGAATGTAATTAATTAAGATATCAATTAAAATCAGTTAGTTTATTACTCTATTTTAAAATGGTCCATGCGCATCAATTTTTGTCTCAGATATCTAATTTTCTTTCTTACGCTAGCTTTATATAGTTATAATAAAAGTTACTAGCAATATTTGATTTATAGTCATATTTATAAAAATTAGAAAAGAAATCGATAAAAATAAGTCATTTTATGCAAAATTTTATCGAAAAATTGTTTTTATTGTAAAAAGTTTAAGTTGTTTTAAAATAGTATAATGAATTTATTAGTAAGTTATATTCTAACATATATAAATAATCATTTTATGAAATTTTATGAAAATTCAAGAAGAATTATGATGCATGGAACATTTTGAACTTTCCGAAACGACGTGAAAACTTGTTTTGCGAAAATAGCATTTAAAGTTTTAATTTAACGTAACATTTCCATTGTTTACGTTTGAAAAAATACTTATAACTCGGTCAATATTGATCGGATCAACATACTTTTTTTTAAAATTTAAAGCTGATGAGTTGCACAATCATTTTCTAAAAGAAAAAAAATCGTTTTAGGGACATATTTTTGTCAATCTGAAGGTCCATTGTCGCCTTAAGTCTGGTCTTCTCGGTGGCCAATTCATGACAGAAAAGTCAGAGGAATGCTCATGCAACCAGCCATTAGCCAACCGGGACTTGTGAGAGGTACGGTTGTCTTGCTGGAAAACTCCATTACCGTGCGGATAACAGAACAGCATAAACGGATGGAGTTGATCACCCAGCTACTCTACGTACCGAATTGCATTGAGAGAGGTTGGTACACGCACCAAAGATCCCAAACTGTGAAAAAAACAAAACACCCCAGACCATGATTGAGTCACCATGATTGAGACGTGCAGCCCGATGGCGAGTATAGAGCAATGGTACTCTCGCAGGTCGACGGCTCCCGAAACCAATACGGTGAAGCGAGCGTTGCACAGTCCGTTTACTGACTGTACGACTGGCACCGTCATTAAACTGGGTGGTAATTTGAGCTAATGTTTGGCTTCCCTGGCTTCGTACAATACGCCTGAGCCGTCTCTCACCACGCACTGTCAAGGCTAATTGTCTTTTGCAGATTGCCCGATCGCTAGTTTTTTTTTCCACCATCCATGTATTCTTGGTATACTCTGAACACTGTCCACCTTGAAAATCCTAGCTGTCTGACGATTTCGGAAATTGAATGGCCCATGCGTCGCGCAGCTACGATTTGTCCGCGATCGAAGGCGTCTAAATCAGGCAGTTTACCCATACTGGCAATTCCAACAACTAATTCAGAACAACCACAGTACGCGCTATATATGCAGTTACCACAGCGCCCTCACTTGCGTATACATGATGCGCAGTGCTACACAATTTGCATAGGCTTTGCTATCCCAAATCCAGTAGCACTTCAGTGTATATATATATATATATATATATATATATATATATATATATATATATATATATATATACTGACTGTACGACTGGCACCGTCATTAAACTGGGTGGTATCCTGCCTTCAAGTGTCAAATTCGCCCTTTTGTGCCTAATATTTATTAGTAAATCTGTAATAAATATTTCAAATGCTCATTCCCTGATATATATATATATATATATATATATATATATATACTCATGGACAAAAAAATTAGCGCACCAAGAAATAATTGCGGGATCGTAACGAAACTTGCAATGAAGGTACAGGCCTGGGAGATATGCAAATGATTAGAAATGCAGCGTGATTGCGCATTACGTATAGCCGGTAGAGGGCGTTGAACATCGTACTCTGTGGAGTATAAAACAGGTAACCAAAGCTTGTTTGAGTGTGCTGAATCATTTACAAAGGAAGAGCTGAGATACCATTACGCCGTTACGCTGAGATACCATTACGCCGTTACGCTGAGATACCATTACGCCATTCGACATGCCATTACGCCGTGTTCGAAGACAATATAAGCAGTTGTCGCAGTTTGAGAGGGGGAGAATCGTCGAAATGATGGAAGCTGGGTGGTCAGCTAGGCGAGTAGCTCGTCAATTAGGCCGCTCTGATTGTGTTGTGAGGAGGTGTTGGGACCAGTGGACCCGAGAGATGTCATGTACACGAAGACCAGGCTCAGGACGCTCTCGACAGACCAGTCGTCGAGAAGACCGCCACATCGTAAGAAATGCACGCGTACAGCCAACTGCTTCATCGGCCGCCATACAGGCACAGGTAGCACCCTCACTAGGGGCCTCTGTGTCTTCTCGAACCATACGAAGGCGCCTGGCTGAAGGACAGTTGGTATCGCGGCGCCCATTACGTGTGCTGCCCTTGACGCTCACCCATCGACGCCTCCGTTTGGAGTTTTGCCGCGCACGAGGAAGCTGGACTGCAGCGGAATGGAACCAGGTCGTCTTTAGCGACGAATCCAGATTCAATCTCGGCAGTGATGACAATCGTGTTCGTGAGTGGAGAGCCCGTGGTGAACGCTTCAATCCTGCCTTTGCTGTACAGCGACGCATCGCTCCCACAGCTGGTGTGATGGTATGGGGTGCCATTGCCTAAAATACAAGGTCACCCCTAGTATTGTTCCGTGGCACCGTGACAGCCCAGCGGTATGTTCATGAAATCCTGCAACCACATGTGTTGCCACTCATGCAACGTCTCCCAGGAGCCATTTTTCAACAAGACAATGCTTGGCCTCATACGGCAAGGGTGTCACAAGACTGTCTCCGCACTGTTACTACCCTTTCTTGGCCTGCCCGATCCCCAGATTTGTCTCCAATCGAGCATATCTGGGATCATTTGGGACGACGAGTTGGGCATCCCACGAGTTTGAACGAACTAGAGGCAAGGTTACAGCAAATAAGGAACGAAATGTCTCAAGACATCATACAGAACTTGTATGACTCAATGCCCGATCGTATCGCATCGTGCATTCGCGCTAGAGGGGGTCCAACGGAGTATTAACTCCTCCGTTCTTTTGCCTTTTTCTCTGAAATAAATTTTCCTTTTTCTTTGATTTTCTTATCATTTAGTTATATCAAAGTAGTCATTACGTATGTAATATTTCGTTTCATTTTGACGACTCCTTCTTGGTGTGATTTTGACATTTGAAGGCGGGAAAAATAAACATTGATGAATGAGTGTTTATTTTTTAATACTATTACTAGATTGAGTTCCTTATTGTCACTGAATGGGTGGAAATAAAAAAAAATTGCAAAAATTCTAATCCTGTTAAAAAACTGTTTATTATGAATTTATTCACAACACTTTTTTATGGAAAAATATTTTTAAAGCATAGACGGATGGGAAAAGAATTTCCTATTCAAATCTTTTGTTATATATGATTTTTGATGATTGCTTTTTGCAACAAATAAATATTTCCTCCATTCAAGAAAATTATCTTATCTTTCAGAAACGACCATTTGGTTATATAACGGAAACATTTCAGATGTATTAAATTTAAAATATTTTTTTTCTGCACTGCACGTTTTTGTCAAAGTATAGCCTCTTTGAGAAATTCTAAATAATAGGGAAATAAAAGATTTCTTTTTCACTACAGAAAAATAAAACGAGAATGCCAAAATGCCGGCGTAGAATACATAATATGAGTGGTGAAATTCATAGTAAATAAATTTCAACAGACTAGGATGAGTTGCTCTATGATAAATTATATATAAGGGTGACCAGATGAAATTGAGACTTTTGTATCAGCAGTAGTCGTTTACTACTCAGAGCTTTGCAACTACGCGAGTAGATGACGTTGTAAGTTACGAGGAAAAGGTGTTATCGACGGAAAGTAGAATGGGCTGCTTACACGTTTTTAAGCGACCTCATTACGTACGGTCATGACATCGAACCGTCAAAATAGACTCAGTGAGCGGTTTCTAATTTTTTGACGTTAGTTATTGGCGAAGCTGAAATTTATCGTTGCATGAAGGATATGTACGAGCAAGAGAGTCTGTCCCAGTGTACATTGCTCAAATGTTTTAGCAAATTTCGTAAAGGACGTGCAAGCACAGGACATGCTGAGAACTTCTCAAACACACTTGGACATAAATATGGAATCGACTGCTGTGGACAAGGTTTTCTGAGGCACCTGAGTTGATAGGTTTTCGACCATCTCCTCTATAGAACCGACCTGTCGTACTTTGACTAACAATTCGTCGGTCCAAAAGGCTTTCAACGACTGATGGTTCACTAACGATGCAAAAGTCCCGGAACACCGTTCAAAACTGGGTATGTAGACAACCACATACGTTCTTTGCTCATGGTATCCAAATTTTATGAATCGATGGGACACTTGTATCAACCGACAAAGCGACTACGTATAGCGTATATATAGCTCATGTCTGGCTTTTACTTCCTGTATGTTTACATATTTCAACTAATAAACTACTACCACAAAAAAAAAGTTTCGTTTTCATTTTGGCCACCCTTATACATGTGTTTTAACATCTCAAAATCTTCAAAATCATGGAAGTATTTTGTAAATGAATTACTCTCGATCTGCCTTACTGCATTTATTTGGTCGGTCAGAAAATTTTGAAATCATAGTGTTTGAGATCCGTCTTTCGTACATGTATAAGGCAAAAATTTTTACAGTTGTTTCAACATTGATAAATTAAGATAATAAGAAATTTTTTTTTTGTATAATCCTGAGACAAGGTTTTCCACTTCTCCGCTAGAATCAATTCATGTCTTTATCTCTTAATATATATATATATATATATATATATTTATAAATAAAATCCCTATTCTAAATCTTAAAGCACTAACGTACGGGGATCAGTAATTATATAAGTACTAGATTAGTAAATGTTAGAAGATTATGACGAAAGTCATGAATATGGGAGAAAATTCAGTTTACAATAGTTGTTTCCCCCGTTTTACAAAAAATTGCTGAAATATTATAAATGTTATTTTTACTCGTAATCATATTAAATATTTGTGTTCTGAAATATTTAGCAAACATGACAGACTTTGACATTCTTGAAGAGAGTTATTTATAGAATTCAGTATATCTTCAATTTATTCAATGTCTTTATACTAATAATAGGTACTAATAATAAAACATAAAAGTAATGATATCCATAAAAGGACATAATGTAAAAAATTTGCTTAGCTGAAGATTATTCTTTATATATCGCGAAATATTTAATCCAAAGTATAGCAAGTCGAAATACTATTAAAATCGATGTTTTTTTCTGATTTACACATATATGCTCTACCACATGATGAGCAGGAACAAAATGCCATTAAAAAAGATTTTCTTGTAAATGAATATTTTATTTCTGTTGCTCACAATTGAATGTCCAATAATTCACAACAATAATTATATATATATTTTTACTTTTTCATAACTATCCTTCCACAGATACCATTTCTTTTCTTCCGAAGTTTCTAAAAACTTTCTTTTCGTACGGCATTCAAATCAGTATCTAGAGTATTGTATTTCATTTATCATTCTCTGTCACATTTGCATGAGAAGTACCCTTTCCTCTTTAAAGTATTTGGTAGTTTGCCAGAATTAAAGAATAATTTTTGATGCATTTCAGCGACAAAGGAAAACATTGTTCATAACACATTTTTTATAACACTAGAATTTTGCTTCGTAATCGTGAAATTAAGATGGAATAACTTCTTAATGTAAAATTCATACCCTGAAATTTTCATAAACAGTTGTTGATGTTTGAAAATTGTATACATGTAAAAAATAAATCCATGAAGATAAACTTAAATTTTTTTATGTCACACAATAGGAGATTTAGAATGTTTTTTAAAGAAAACATTACAATATTTAAATTTATGATAACTATGAGCAAACTAGTTTTTAATTAAAGTGTTCCTTCTTTTTGAAATACACGAAGCGTGAGTCTCCAACATCAGACTAATTTTATCTAGAAATATGCTGTATTACTGCACTTACGACCAGTGTGTACGACGATCATAATGAGCCTCATGTGGCATAGCAATCTTTCGGTATTATGAAATATAGTGTTAGATAAAAAAAAAAAGACGCACCAAGAAGTAGTTATCCGAATGGGACAAAAATCGGTAGATATGATGTACATGTATAGAAAAACAAACGATTACAATTTGAGAAAAATTGGATGATTTATTCAACAGAAAGAGCTACACTAAGTGAAAAAGTCAATAACCCGTTGGTCCTCCTCTTGCCTTATGCAAGCAGTTATTCGGCTTGACATTGATTGATAGAAGTGACGGATGTCCTCCTGCGAGATATCGTGCCAAATTCTGTCCAAATGACGAGTTATATCCTCAAAATCCCGAGCTGATTGGAGGGGCCTGTACATAATGCTCCAAACTTGCTCAAAGGTGGAGAGATCCGGTGACCTTGCTGGCCAAGGTAGCTTTGGACAATCATGAAGACAAGCAGTAGAAACTCACGCCGTGTGCGGGCGGGCATTATCTTGCTAAAATGTAAGTCCAGGATTGCGTGATATGAAGGGCAAACACAATGGGGCGTAGAATATCGTCGACGTACCGCTGTGCTGTAAGGGTGCCACAGAAGACAGCCAAAGGGGACCTGTTATGAAACGAAATGGCACCCCAGACCATCACACCTGGTTGTCGGCCCGTATGCCGGAAGGTTGGTATCCTTCAGCCATACGGGCTATCCGGGGGCTACTCGCTGTCCGGGGAGTCTCCAAACACGTATTCGCTGGTCATCAGGGCTCAATTCGAAGCGGGACTCATCACTGAAGACAATTCTACTCCAGTCAGTGACATTCCAGGTCGAACATGCCCGACACCACTGCAGACGGTCTTGACAGTGTACAGAGGTCAATGGTAGGCGGCGCATGGGGCGCCGTGAGCTCAGCCCCCTTTATCTGAGCCGCCTATGAATGGTCCTTGCAGTCATGGAAGCAACAGTTGCACATACGATCGATGATAATGATGAATCTCGGGATGTGAGTGCCCCTCTGGCGATTGCTCGGTCCTCACGTTCTGTCCCTTCTCTAGGCCGACCGCTTCCTTCTTGACGCCGTGTTCGGCCATGGTTTACCCATTCCTGCCAATATCGTCTAATAGTGTCATCACTCCTATCCAAATGTCGAGCGATTCTTCGATTAGACCAACCGGCTTCTTTGAGCCAAACTACACGTCCTTTCTCAAATGCTGACATCTACGCAAATTGTTCGCGCACCTGTATGCGAGACATAGTTATTGTTTACGTTAGTACACGGAATGGAATTCCTAAATAATTTATGACATGGAATCGAAATTTCTCCTTTTTAAGGGGGTCGGTACCCTTTGAAGAAATTTTTTTCCAAAAGTATGTTTATCTATAGTATACACATATTATTATAGGTAATACTTATACAAACTGATTTTATCAAGAAAAAAATCATTTTGAAGGTAAAAATTGAGAAATTTAATTTTTTTAAAAAATTAAAGAATTTTAAAAATTATTTTTCTCCTTTAGTTTTCAAAAGTCTAACATGATTTTTTTGGAAGTGTATGACATTATGCTTTATAATTTTATGGATCGATTTTACAATTAATGAAGTACTTCCTGAGAAAAAAAAATAATATATACAAATACAGGCAAAATCGCAGCAAAAAGCATGGTTTCCGCAACATTTTGATTTTTGATTTTTTTCTTTTCATTATATTGCAAAATCCATCCATAGTTTTATTAAGTACATTATATTGAAGCTTCAAAAAATATTGGAGTCATTTGACATATACTTGTAGATGTTGCTTTGCTTTAAACACAGTAATGCGTCAAAAAACAGCAAACTGAGAAAAATCAATTTAAAGATTTTAAGCACTGAAAACACTGTAAAAACCTATTACAGTTTTCTTAATATTAATGTCATTATGTTACTACTTATATATCTTGAAAATTATAGCCATTTTATTTGAATAGGGGAACATTTAGTTATAATTAGAGGCTTTCATTAAAAACTTACCCAAATAGCAATGACGAGAAAACTGGTGAAATATGTGAATAACAATTTAAATATATTTCTTAGAGTGCTTTTTACTGCAACATGTATTGAAATTACTTTTAAATGCATGAAATACTTATAAATATGTATTAGAAGACACTTATAATTAATATTTATAGCATTAACTAACAGTTTTGTTCAGAGTTTGAAAATTTATATTGGAATGTTTCACCATCAACAGAGTACGTAAACTTCACTCATAACACTTCATAATTTTAAAAACATCCAGCTGAATATGTAAGACCTTCTCTCTTTCTGGCTACCTGTTCTCTT
The DNA here is from genome assembly GCA_907164885.2 of Dolomedes plantarius. Classification (NCBI taxonomy): domain Eukaryota; kingdom Metazoa; phylum Arthropoda; class Arachnida; order Araneae; family Dolomedidae; genus Dolomedes; species Dolomedes plantarius. The sequence continues at coordinate 154,231,036 of OU015497.1, read as the reverse complement.
TTAAGAATAGCTTTTTGTATAATTTTACGAGCAAGTTGGTACTTTGCATTATTACGCCTTTTCCGAAACAAAACTTTTCGGGAATCCAACATAATACCAAGTTTTTTCATGGAATGACCAACATTTATTCCTAGTACATTTTGTACTTCTCTTATTGTGTGCATTGTACCCATATTAAACTCACAAACTGCTGTTGATACACATAGTTTTACTCTTTGTCTATTAACAAATATTTCTTAGGGCACTTTGCCCAAATCACACTGTGCAATCTCAAATTAGCATTTTGAGTTCCACAACGCACACATCTTTCCAAAAGTTCACTAGATGCAAGCTGTTGATATATGGGTAAAATTTTTGGAAGAAATGCTCCATTTATTGGGGTACCTACTCTTAATTTGTGACTCCCTGGGTTGTCACCTCTAGCCAATGCAGCCTGATAGAAACACCAGGAATCGACACCAACTGGGCACTTGGAATGCTGAGGTTTTTTGTCAGTGGAAATGCTATGATACAAAGTAGCATATATTGCTATTTTCATACCAGTAGCATCACCTTTGTTTTGCAAGATGGCTCTTTGATAGTACACATAAGTTTCTTTATTGTTGTTTCACTCAAACTGTCATGAGCTTTTCCACCTAAGGTAACACCTCGAGCACGCCATTCTTTCACAGTTGTCCGTAAAGCTGTTCCCAATCTCTTGCTGACATGATTTACGCATTCTTACTTTTTTATTTTGACATCAGGACCATAAACATTTCTTTCTGATAAGTATTTAAATGTTTTTCGATCACCATCAGACAACAGTGTAGTGTATCGGAAGCCTAAAGAAACATATCGTTTCCAAAGGATCAACGCATATTCCATTTCCATTGTTCTTGATGTTCCACTGTGATTTCTGTCACAAGCACTTTTATGACCCTCATACCATATGTTGAATTCAGCACTTTATGTACCAAATTCTCTTTCAGCTACAGAACAGTGACGACATACTTTACTCATTACTTCGAAGTCTACGACATAACGCGTATGAATGTCAATTACACATCCTACTCCAATCGGTGATGTATGCTCCCGTGTTAACCACGTACCGTCAAACGTGACACATATATTAGAATCCGAAAAACAACAACGTCTGTCAAGGATGGCAAGGGGGTGGTTAACAGTTCTATTAATTGACTCTGACTATTCTCACTAAGTCCACTTTCTTTTAGACAACTACTACATTTATTACGACACCGACGAACATATACATATAACATTTATAATAGACAATGAATTAAACTTATGGCACGTCTGCCAGAGCACGTCTGCTCAACACTCTGTTTCTCGACTCTCTCCTCACTCGCTGTAGGGGCCCGTCTGCCCACGGTGGCGTCTCCACACTTACTCCCGCTTGCTCCTTCTCGTTTGGCGACAACAATCGGCCACACTGACCTTGTTGCGTCCTCGTAACGATTGTACAGTCTAATTTCTACTGAAAAACAAATAAAAGAAAACATTAATATTTACAAAATGCACATTACAAGTTTTAAACACGAAAGTCCTTGGCATAACAGTTCGTTATTTTTGGATCAATTCTGCATCATTTCTTCTTTCTCTTCCGCCGACTTCCAATTTCAGCAGTACTTATGTCGTCGTCGTCATCACTCACTTCATACTCGTCATCATCTTCCTCTGATTCAGCTTGACATTTCCACGATTTCAATTGACTTACATGTGCCGTTGTACAAAACAATTGTCCCTTTTCTTTTTCTTCCAACTGTGTTACTCGATATGTATCACTTGGTAGTACCTCTGTAATAATCAAGGGTCCTCGATACTTGGCTGTGTTTTTGTTGACTCTCCAGTTGATTTGGATACTCTTCGCATAACAACTATCTCTCCTGTTTCGAACTTCAATGAATTACTCTTCTGTTTGTCATAATTGGCTTTAAGGTTTACTTGCTTGTCTTCGATTATTTTTCTAACTTTATTTTGTACTGGGGCTGGATCTTCCCATTCTTCAGCGTTTTCGTCTTTAAACATCCTCATCAATCCGTCATTGAATTTTGGCGAATACCCATGAAGTAATTCGAAGGGAGTTTTGTCCGTAGTCTTATTTACCATGTTGTTTAAATTTCTTTCACACTCTTTGATTTTCTTGTCCCAATCTCTGTGATTTGGATTATCCATGCTCGTTTTAATCGTCGACAAAATGGTTCGATTTGCTCTTTATACCATTCCATTTCCTTCTGGATGTTGTGTTGAGTTTAAGGTGTGCATAATTACGTTAATTCTGCAGTACTCTTCGAATACTTTTGACGTGAAACATGTTCCTCAATAGCTGATAATTCTTTCCGGGAGTCCGAAGTCATCAACAAAATTCTTCATCGCAATTAATACATTCTTGGTTGATGTACTCTTCATTGGATACAAACGCACAAATCTTGTGAAATTGTCAATGATTACAAACAGTTCTATATTGCCTTTCGAACTTTTAACAAATGGTCCGAGGTGATCGATATGGACTATTGCAAAAGGTCTTCTTCCTGGTCGAATTGGATGTAATTGTCCTTGTTTCTTACCACTGGGGACTTTATTAAGTAAACACTCGAAACACATCGAAACGTGCCGTCTCACATAACGCTTCATTCCTTTAAACCAGTATAATTCTTTGATTTTAGCAACAGTTCTGTCTACTGCAAAATGTCCCATGAGATCATGAAATTTTATTACTATACCTTTCCTTATCATTTTAGGTATAACATATAACAGTCTTTCTTTTTTCTTACTCTCAACTTTGCGATACAATCGATTACGCTGTAAGATGTAACTTTCAGTTATCTGTTTCTCCGCACTCGTTCTTTCACTAGCATTCTTCTTCAAAATGTCAATCAATTTCCGTAACTCTGGATCTGAGTGTTGAATCATAAGAATCTGTTCATCTATCGTTAATGTTAAACACACTTCCAAGTTATTCTCAATAACTGAATCTAAAGTTTCTTCTGCTTGGTCAACTGGTGATCTACTCAATGCGTCTACGTGACTCATCATCTCTCCTGCCTTGTGTTTTATATGAAAATCATATTCTTGAATGAGATTACTCCATCTCGCTATCTGAGGATTGGAAGTTTTCTTGGTATTTAAATACACTAAAGCTTGGCAATCTGTGATTATCGTAAATTTAATTCCTATCAAAAATTGTCTAAGTATTGTCAGTGTCCAAACTATAGCCATTAGTTCTAATTTGCTTGAATGATAGTTCATTTCTATTTCTGTCGTTCCTTTGCTGACACAATACACTAAATGCCATTTATTATCCCTGCCTTTCTGTAATAACATTCCCGCTAACCCTCTACTATTTGCATCTGTGTGGACTTCAGTTTCTGCATCTGGATCATATAAAGCTAATACCGGTTGATTGGTAAAATGGTTTTTTAGGATATCAAACGCTTCTTGTTGAGCTTCAGTCCACTGGAATATCTGATTCTTTCTAGTCAATCTGGTCAAAGGTTCTGCTTTCTCGGCATATTTTGGTACAAAGCGTCGAAAAAAACTCGTTAGTCCTAAAAACTGTCTCACTCCCCGTTCATTGGTTGGTTTAGGAAAATTCGATACAGCTCTTACTTTTCTCGGTCCAGGTTGCATACCATTCGATTTTATCAAAAACCCTAAATATTCGGTTAACCCTTAATGCTTCGGTTTTGCCGAATTCGCATTTCGTCAATTTCAACGTTAAATTAGCCCTACGTAAGCACTGAAAAACTTTTCTAAGTTTGTCGATCATTTCAGTCCACGATCTTGCTGGTATAAGTATATCGTCTAAGTAGCACAAAACTTCTTTGTTTAGTAAAGGACCTAAAACTTGATTCATCAATCTCTGAAATTCAGATGGAGCATTAACTAAACCGAAAGTCATTCGTTCAAACTGACCAGTATCGTCGGGTGTTATAAAAGCGGTTTTCAATTTTGAATCTTCAGTTAATGGGATTTGTAAGTACCCATGCGCTAAATCTAGCGTAGTGAATAATTTGCATGCACTGAGGCATTCTAAAAGGTCGTCAATTCTAGGAAGTGGAAATTTATCTTTAACAGTTTGTGAATTTAATTTTCTGTAATCTATCACTAATCGAAGATCTCCTGTCTTTTTCTTCACGAGTAAAACTGGACTAGCATATGGAGATCTCGTTTCAGTAACAATTCCGCACTGTTTCCACTCATCCACTATCGTTCTTATCGCTGTACGTTCTTCAGCATTGGTTTTGTATGGTTTCATGCAGACTGGTTTAGCTCCTTCAACTTCTACGATGCTCATTTCCGTTAAGTTTGTGCAACCTAACTCCTTTATATTCAATGCAAAACAGTCTCGATACTCATTAATTAAATTCAAAATTTTCTGACTTTGACCTGGACTAACATTACAATCGATTTTAATGTCCTCTAAACTGATTGATTTCTTAAGTTCTGAAACTTCGTTTACCATGTAAGCTTTCTCTAGTTCTAAATTATCAAGGTTCTCATTTTCCTGACATAATACTATTTCTTCGACTATTTCCGCTCTACCGATACACTGATCCTTCCTTAAACAATGTTTCCCATTTTTAGAATTGGTGATTGGCACTATCGTTTCTCCATTCCTTATTTCTAGCAATGTCCCACACCCATCAGTTGAACTTTCGATCATCATTAACCCGTTATCAAAATCTTCTGTTTTCGCTTTTACGTAATTTACCGAATTACCTTCTATAACTATTTCGCTAGTAGCTTTTAATTTAAACTTTCTTTGAATATTCACATCACTGAGTATCTCGTAGGGATTTTCGCTTGCGTATCGAATATGCAATTCATTTCCTATTTTAGCAAACATGATATGTGGCAAGTCAGTCCACGTTCTACCTACAATTAAATCAGTCGGCAATGTACAATCTTTTACTATAAGTAATGTAATATCGTTTCCGATAACACCATCTATTTCCAGACTAACAATCGTTTTCCCTATCGTTTTCGTTGCAGGCTGGTCTTGATTACCAAAACCATACAATTCGCTCTCAACTGGTTCCGTCTTTAATCCGAGTCTTTCAGCAACGGATTGTTTCATCAGACAACACGAACTTCCTGTATCAAATAAGGCATCGACTTCTACACCGTTGTTAATTTTTACTTTTTTCATATATAATTTATCTTCAACTGAATTCCGACTATTAACATTTAAATTCGTATCAGGCTCTTTAGTTTTGGGTTTTACGATGCAGTTATTTTCAACGTGCCCTTCTGCCCCACATTTACGACATATTATTTTTGCTTTATCGCAATATTTAGCCAAATGCCCCAAAATACCGCAGTTGAAGCACTTTAATTGATTACTTTTATTCCACCAAACATTCGCTTTTTTATGTGGCTGGAAAGGAGTGCCATACCCTGATGCGCTATCATTATTTTTCTTGTTTGTATTAAATGCTCCGAAATCGTAATTTTGCTTGAAGCTGTCATTTGTGTTGACAATTCTCTGTCTCCTACGCGCGTGTTATGTCTACAGTCTGTTCGCAGCGCGGTATAAGGTCGGGGGGAATGAATTTTTGATTCCTCGCAGCGTACTAGTAAATGAACTTGTTCTCTGGATTGCAGTTCCGTTTTCAAAAGTAGTAAGAATTCATTTACGTTCCAGTTGCTTGAATGTAACCTCCTTTTAGTAATTTCCAGGGCAATATCGTTAGGGATATATTTTATAAATAATGGACACAACATATTCTAGTACGTGTCTGGTTTTACACCCAAGTATTTTAAACTTTGCACCCGAACATTACACTCATCATAAAGTTTACGAAGTGAAATTATATCGCTCGATTTCTTGACTGGATGTAAATTCATCAGAGCGTCCATGTGTAGGGTGATTATAAGATCTCATCTGCCAAATTGCTCTTTGAGTAATTCTAAAGCCTTGTCATAATTTTCTTCCGATAACCCTAAGCCTTCTATTGACGTCGCTGCACTACCACCCAACAAAATCTTTAAATAATTGAACTTATCTACTTTAGGCAAGGTATTGTTGTTGTTTATTGATGTATTGAAAGTATTCCAAAAATTTTGCCATTCGGTTAAATTTCCATAGTACTTATTGATAGTTAATTTTGGGAGTTTTATTTGTAAATTTTGGGGAGTATTAACATTAGATGTGGTTACAGAAATATCATTATGGTTTCGTTCCAAATATTTTTTAATCTTAAATTTGCCCTTACATATTTTCTCTTGGTAGTCTAATACAGTTACCATTTCAGTTTCGGTTTCATCTAAATCAGTAATTAATGCATCAATATTAGAATTTAACTCGTTCAAAACATTTTCCTTCTCATACAACTGCTTTTCATATTCTTCGATATCATCGGAACAACTTTCCGGGTCGCATATTTTACGTTCTAAATCATTTAACAGTTTTGTAATAGCAGTTCGAACAACACCCCGTTTATGTTTGAATTTCACCAAAGACATTTTAATAATAAGGTAGTATTCGCTTACCTTTATTTATGTGCTGAATCGTCGTAGCAGGATAAAAACAAATGGTCGCTTGGATCAAATGCCACTTCTGACGTATTAGAATCCGAAAAATAACAACGTCTGTCAAGGATGGCAAGGGGGTGGTTAACAGTTCTATTAATTGACTCTGACTATTCTCACTAAGTCCACTTTCTTTTAGACAACTACTACATTTATTACGACACCGACGAACATATACATATACCATTTATAATAGACAATGAATTAAACTTATGGCACGTCTGCAAGAGCGCGTCTGCTCAACAGTCTGTTTCTCGACTCTCTCCTCACTCGCTGTAGGGGCCCTTCTGCCCACGGTGGCGTCTCCACACTTACTCCCGCTCGCTCCTTCTCGTTTGGCGACAACACATATGTCCTTAATTTCATCAGAATTAGGGGAAATTGTTTGATATGTCCTTTTAATACCATCATGCACTTTCTTTGAAACATTTTTCAGTGAAGCAGCATATGCAGAATCTAAACTTTTTACACATTTGTTGAAAGTTCTTGATGAAAAAGGTTGAATATTCATGACCATGCAAAATTTTTCGATGGCTGAATATCCTTTTCCAGTCTCTAAAAAAGCTTGTGTTACTCTCAAATTTATGTCAGGTATAGTATTACCATTTCTTTCACAAGATGAGTTAATAGAATTCACTTTCTTATCAGAAGAATCACAAGTTAAATTCAGATTGTATAAGAATCCCAATTTTGTGCCTAACTCAAGTTTTAATGTTTGCATTTCACAGGCTGGACACTTCAAGTTCAAAAATAACTTCCAGATTTGAGCAAAGTTCACCATAATATAATATTCAGAATGAGATACTTTAATATCATCATCAATAATAGATGTATTCTGGAGTCTGAGATTTCAATTTAGCACATTTGTGGCACTGCTGGAACCTGAAATCTCATCTTTCGTTGAGCACCACCTTTTATTGTTCATACGAGATGAATGTGCTTTACGCTTTCGACTAACCATATTAATATAAATAATGCAAATATTAATATAAAAATCGTTAGAAATCTAAATAATCACTTATTTGTAAATATATAAGCAGGAAATTAAAGGAAATCAAGAAGATTTAGTCTTGAAAAAGACTTTTTAAAACAATAAATTAGCCGAATCACAAGTTGAAAACAGCGTAGCACATGTAAACAACGATCTACTAAGAGTTAATTTCACAGGTAAACGCATGCTTCTTCTATTAAGCATTATATTTGGAATTCAGGGAGGAAATTTCAGAGTAAAAGAAAGGTAAACACTGAAGTGGGCGTGGCATTTAAATGGCTGTTAAGATAATAAAATGTATTTTTGATACACTTACAATCGTCAGATCAACTCAAAACTTTGTACCAATATACTAGAGGTGTCAAAGTTTATTTTTAACAAAAAATTTAAAAATCGATATTTTCATCAATATAAGGGTACCGAGTCCCCTTGCGCAGTTAAGATGCTCTGCAGTGTCACATGTCCATTCATTGGCCACCAAACTTTAAAATTTTGCATTTTCCGTCGAAAACTGTATGCATATCAATTTGTGTCAAATTTGCATTACCCCTTCGCAGTGCGTCGTTTTTTTTTGTCTAAGAGTGTATAATATATACACTTTTTACGCTTTTAGCTTGAGTTATATATTTTCTTTATGTTTTTACACTTTGCACACGATAGCTCTGGGAAGTATACTGTATTGCAGTCTACTGTAGCTGAGTCCAGTTCAATATGAATGTAATTGGAGGAAGTCACGACATATCAAAATTCTGAACAAGCTACTCCCTCGGCGCGTGGAAGATCCCTGAAGAGCCGATCACGTTTATTTAAAAGAAAATACATCTTTGTTGCAGGAGGGAATGCTACCAGACATGAAAGATCCCTTAGTACGAATTTTCTTCGTAACCAGTTTCTTTGCATTTCGTAATGGCAGTCACGTATGAGGTTGAGCCGAAAGGGAAGCAAATTTAGACAACATGCTAGCCTGAGCATTTCCAAAAATGCTACGATTGCTAGAAATCCACCAGACCCTCCTTTCCAGAATTCAAAAGGTGATAAACTGAATGTTAACAAGTATATTTAATACCTGAAGAATAATAACGATTATCAGATTACACCAATGCATAACACCGAATTTTCTCAAAGCTCTCACAGGAATAGTTATGAGGACTTCTTTGCCATAATCAAAATCCAATAGAATATAAGAATTAAAGGAAGTGAAAAAATTATTTTGGGATACACTCCATTTCCCTCCTGAATTTCTTTCAAGAAGATTAAATATTTATGCCACATTGATACATTTACTTAAACTTGCATTTTTCAATATACCTTTGGATCTAGGATTACACCTATATAAATTGCATTATCGGACAGTTGAGAAGTTTGGCTTCCAAAGAAGAGATTTACAGAATGACGTTTGTGGCCTAAAGTTAAAAAATTCAGGGGTAGTGTGTTTTTCGTTTACCTTAAATTCGATTTTCACTGCCAAGTTGTTCTAGAGCTTGAGGATAGTATTTAAAGCGGTTAATAACTCACAGATTTCAAAACCAGTAAACAATATACCGATGCCATCAACATAAAGAAGTATATCAATATCCAGTAAAGGCTCAGAAATAAAATTTAAGGTATCATTTATCATAACACCAAAAGGAACTGTGCTTCAAAGCTGAGGTAGACTATGTTTAGTTTTAAAAAAGCATAATTTGAATTTCCATACTTGACGTCAATGTATTCCGCACCAGCCTTTGTTCCGCACCAGGTTTTTTGGGTTCTGGCCAAAATTCACATTTAAATCCCTCCCCGAGTTCCTTACATCGTCCATTTTGATATGGTTCTTTGGGGTAAGATGTTCAATTATTGTATAGTGTCTGTGAAAAGACTTAGTAATGTCGAGCTTTGTTACGAACAGTGATATGATTTTTTGGTATAACAGAATGACTACTGAAATTCAATAAAACATTTATAAGCCCTCGGGTTAACTTTGCGTAATTTCATCTGTATCAAGATGTTTTGAAAATGATATTGCTTTGATAAAATAATTTCCTTTTTGAAGACAACTTGTCTATCCCGTAAAACATTGCAATCAGAAGGGAGGCCCATAGACACAATTTTTTATGTTGTTTGATGTCTATTTTATTTTAAGGTTTGCAACTTATTATTCCAAAAAAAGTTTAGGCAGTTTTCCTTGAAATGTGGGACTACAAGTTTTGCCACATTCAAGTATATTAAATGGAAATAGAGTAAATGTGATCTTCATGTTATAGAAAAAATATATGATGATTTTTTTAACTAGTTTCATCATATTCAAGAATGACCTGCTTATAATATTAGTTCAAAACGGGAAGCATAAATACAGATTCATCATATAATAAATGCAAACATGGTATATATAACATACATGTTTATAATATTTTTTTTAAATTTCAGAGTAATATTCATCTGTTTTAAAATTAGTCAATGGATAAAATATGATGGAGTGATTAATAAACTACATATTGTATCATTCTTTATCATCATATAAAATACAATATAACTAAAAAAAAGTTTGGTAGATAATATGAAAAATAACACCAGTTTCTTGTCTAACGTAAGATTTTTACTTTTTTGAGTTATGAATCTCTCAAGAGTCTGAAACTAAAACATAGATAATTAGTGCTGTATTGTAAACTAGAGTTATTTTGAAAATAATGGTAACTAAAAAAACCATAAATAACTGAAAAACAATTTAAAATTGTCAATTAAGTTTATGTGAGAGATTTTTAATAAATATACTTTTTATTACATGACATGATGATTTCGACAACCGAATAACACTTAGAAATCTCTAAAGCCCCAGAAAATTAGTGATCATGCGGCTTCCAAACATAATTTAACCTTTTATGTCGCGACTATTATTTGATTACAAATGTAAGTGAAAACAGTTTGTTTTCAACTACAACAGATATTATTTTTCAACGCAACTTTATCACACGGAAAGTCTCAGAGGTAATCAGCATAACTCACCGGTACAAAAATAAGTAATAGGAACGGGGTATTGTTTTTTGGGAGAAAAACTACAAGGTGTATTTTTATGAAACAAATATGAGATTTGTTTCCTCTCGCTTGATTGAAATACGAGGATTTTCGTTGATTTGAACATTTAATGGGCATTAAAGTAACACGAGATAAACAAAATTTCAAGTTTGATGTTCAAATAGTAATTTGGAATGCAGATTGGTCAGTGAGTGAGATGGTAATGTGTAGTTTTGAGTACATATTTTTTACGAGAGTATCACTTATGTAAGAAAGTGTAACTACTGAAAAAAAAACTTACGAGTCAACGATCTTGTAAGATACTGGGACGGAGCTTGAGAGTATTTCAAAAATAAAAAGAATATTTATTTATTTATTTTACAAATACCGGTAATTTGGCCAATAGGCTATTAGACCAAGGGCTCGCCAATATTTCAAAACAAGGGACTTCAAAATTTAAAAATGCGGACACACGGTAAGATGTAATGCAGTCACAGATTGACCTGAATTGGCACAAAACACAGTCGGATGAATCAGCCAGATTAATCTAGCAAAAATGGGCCTGGAAATAGTTGTGGTCGGCCAAATCTCTAAAACATACTACAGCAGCCAAACGCAGGAACAAAAGAAGAGTGTGTCAGGAACAAAAGAAGAATCTTTACATAGAGTACATAGAGTATCCCAGGACTTTTTGCAGCTCATTTTTATAAAAAGTTAAGAGGAATAGTACATGAAAGGCCCGTTAGAGTTCTTCAAAACCTCTGTACCCTTCTTGGCTAGACGGTCCGCTATCTCATTTCCAGGTAAGCAGCAATGTTCAGGGATCCACTGAAAGGAGTATTTATCCACCATCAGTGTTCTACACTCTTGAATACGGTAGAACTTGTGGCCACTGTTATTTGATAAGACTTGCAGGGATAAACTATAGTCAGTCGAAATGACAGCTATCTTAACCCCGGTGTTCTGTTCGGGCCAATTTGACCCAAAATAAATTTGATCAGTGTATAAAATCTGAACCATCAATGATAACAGTGTTAGATCTTGTTACTTTGTTTCTGTACAAAAGTATTTAATTAATCTTAAAATCTCTTTAAATTTTTTTATGTTTTGAGTATTTTTTGGTTTGTTACTCGTGTACTTTTCAGGTCAATATGACCCGATTGTAGGAAGAAAACATGGTTAAATTTGTAGGCAGTTTGGGGGTATACACGGTCCGAAATTATCAAACACAGCTGCCGCCTCTAGCAGCTCAAACGGCTCTAACCCGGTTAGGGATCGAGTCGAACTGGGCTTGGATGACAGATAAGGGCAAGTCATTCCATGCTGCTTCAAGTCTATTCCAAACTTCATTAATCGTTGTGGCTGGAGAGCGGTGGCGGCTCAGTCTATCAGCAACTCATTACCATATGTTTTCAATGGGGGAGAGATCTGGAGAACGTGCTCGTCAGGGCAACAGTCGAACACCCTATTTGTCTAGGAAGGTCAGGACACGACTGAAAACATACGGTCTTGCGTTATCTTGCTGAAAGAAACCGACGTCGCGAACAAGAGGTGTTCGTGCCGTGTACCCAATAACTGCCCATACAATCAGACCAGGTGAAGGGCCCGTATGACAATATCAAATGCAAGTAGTCCACGTGCGTTCTCCTCGGTGCCTCCAGACACGGATGCGTCCATCATGATGCTGCACGCAGAACGTGGACTCGTCTGAAAAAATGACGTCATGTCATTCCTTTTTCTAGTTTTGCCGTTGGTCACACCACAGTCGCTGCACATCTCTATGCTTCAGTGTCAAGGGAAGCTCCGATGATGGTCGCCGTGCAAACAGTCCGTGATGCTCCAGACGTCGTTGCACTGTCCGTGCCGATACTTGTCATGCTAGAAAAAAAATTCTTAAGTCAAGGTCCGTGACGTGGTTGTACTATCCTGCAAGGCCGACCTGACAACATATAAGTTCTCTCGGGCGTTAGTGGTGGGAGGCCGTTCAGATCCTGCATGGAGTTCAGTATGACTCTCCCGAATCTATCGATTACATATTTGCATGACAGTCGTTGGATCCTGACCAATGCGAGTAGCAATATCGCGGAACGATAAACCGCACGATCCTGCCGCTATCGAATTCCGACACGTGTTCGTAGCCGTTTCTCCTTCTTATACGAGGCATAACACGATCTTCTCACAAAAAAAACAACATTCAAATGTGATTTCCGAATGAGAAATCCGCTGCGTAACTTTCCTTTTACTCAGAGTTTGATATGCCGTTTCTCCCTCATGCGTCGTTCAATTTCGCTTAAATGCTAATCATTTTCATATCCCATTATCTTACTTTCATGCGAATTTGACGTTTGTATCATCTCTTCTTCATTGTGTTACAATTTTAATGATCAGCAGTGTATACTGTAGCGAAATAAATTGATATGTTTGGTAAATTGAGTATTTCACGTTAAGTTTAGAAAATCTAACTAAGCATCGTGATTAATAGGGAATAGGCTCAAGAAATGAATTTTAAAACTACAACATATGGGAAAATTGAAGACCGGGTGATATTGACTCGAACGGTACATTGCTAAAGTAAATATAAGCAGAACACCAGGGTTAAAATAAGGGAGGCGTTATAGAGTTACAAAGATAATCTCTACTTCCGCATAATTAATAGAATGGGATATAGTATAGCAGGCCTCCTAGTGGTGCACCCTGATTTATTCTCAAACTGCTACATCTTTCCCGCTCTCCAAGCACTTTGAGATATAAAAAATACATGAACTTGTTATGAGTAAAAGTGTGTATCAACTCGTAATATTTACAAACTTACTCTGTTATCATTTATTCGAATGACAACACATAAAGAGTATCTAAATTAAGTTAGGTACTAGTTAGATTAAAGCAAATTATGCTAAATGATACTTTTATTCAGGGATTACTGCAGTTTCTCTCATTTTATCACGTCACATAGCAATATCTCATCCATTAGCATAAAAGGTTTGCCCCTGGAAGAGAATGGAAATGAAGAAGAGTTTGCATCAGTTAAATCAAATTACGGCCTTCGGATGCTTTAGTGACAAAATATATCTATAATGATTTGAGTTAGAAAAATTCATACCATAATTTCATTTTACTATATTCAGCAACGTCACTTAATATGCGACAAATCAACAACGCTATTTAAATAAAAATATTGCTAAATTTACATATACTCTTACTCATCTTGTATTCCAGCAAGCATACCATCAAGTATGATTAATGCAATATGTAAATTTCCAAGTATGTTCTAAGATTAATTTTCCCTGGTTACATTCAGTCTGAGATCACGAAGAGCACGATTTACTACAAGAAATGTTTACACTAAGCTTTGAATGTTCGGAAATTCTTCCAAGAGCAGCTTTTCAAGTGGATTCTTAAAGAAAAAGTAAAATATCGTGAAGTAATGAACACAACAGCGAAACAAATGCGTTATATTAGTTCATATCTTGTAAAAATTTTATGCTAAATAGAGATTTTGAATGGCAATATCAGTATTCAGTATGATTTCGCATTTCCATTTATCACAGTGAAATTATAATTTTTCCCCGTGCTTGATATTTTTATTTATCTTCTGAGAGTATGAGATATTCATAGAATCAAATTATAGTTCATAACAGGTATTGAAATTAGCATGGGTGTTTTTTATGCTATTAATTTTCTATTTCTCTCTCTCTCTCTCTCTCTCTCTCTCTCTCTCTATATATATATATATATATATATATATATATATATATATATATATATATATATATATATATATATATTGTTTCGTTTTCCTGAGTTCGTTACGATTAAATAAAATTACTTCAGACAGTTCACACAAAATAAATTTATTATTCTGCAAATTCTTCAGGCGAATACACAAATTCAAACATGAAACACGTAACAACTGTCTTCTATACAGCAAAAAATTCTAAAAACAGAAGTCAGGATACCACAATTCTCAATACAATACGCGCCAATTAACGCAATTTCAACACATTCAATTCTCCCTAGGAAACTGGACTGAGTTCCAATGCCAATGTCAGGTATATTTATAGATTTCTAAAGTGCTCCCTATAGGTCAGTCTGAACTAGATATTTCTAGAAGCTTCCAGGAAGGTTAAGTCTGCATGTTGGGGACCATTTAGCGAAATATCGCCAGTTTGGTGATAACTCTTATATTTGGCGATATTCCCATAGACTTTAATGCTAAATAGATAGCTATAGGAGTTCTTCCATAGAAGCCATTTTAACGAAAAAAAATGCAGTATTTACAAAATCCGTAACAATATTCGTATATATATATATATATATATATATATATATATATATATATATATATACTTGCCATATTCAGAAATAACTATTGACTTAGTTTCTCTTAAATCATGTAGATTATTTCTTGTGTTGCCGATTATTTCGATATGTGAGTTCCGTTTCATTTCAGTTAATTCTGTTTTAACAGTTAACTTATAGAGTAATTAACAGTGTATATCAATCATATTGATATGTTATGTACACAAAGTAAAAAGAAATAATTATTCCTTAAGTTATTATTCTTAGGAAAATAACAAAAATATTTCAATGATTCTTATGTAATAGAACGAGCACCATTAAATAAAACGCTAGAGTATAATAATCAAAATATTTTTTTTTTCTCTTTACTATTACAATTTATAAGGATTGTTCTAAAAAGTTTTGTCTGCTTTGCCTAATGACTTTTTCAGTTTTTTTCTTCAAGATTAATGCATAAACTTTGAATAAACAATAACATTCAAAGAAATTTGACAATGATATATGTATGTCGTAAATATTTATGAGAATGTGACAAACAAGACATTCCTACAATGCAAAAAATAAAACATGTTTTTTTTTTTTGTTTATGGGAAATTTTGTACTGAAACGTAACGATTAGTAATGTGTTTCTTTATTTTTAATGGTAATGTTTTATGTTTTTGAAGGTTTATGACAAAAGAGTGTGAGTTATGGCATTCGAAAAGATAGAATTCTTCACATCGTTGGAGTAGTTTAGTTAGAAGAGCATTGACCTCAAATTCAGAAGACTCAGGTACACTCATGGTCATGGAAAATTGTTATTGCGGTACACGACTATTGAATAAAAAATACGCTATTGATTGATCAAAAGCATGTGACAAATGGCATAATAGGTCTGTTTTTAGTTGTTTTAAGCATATTCAATTTACTTCAGGTATATTTTACAGGCTCAATATCCAAATCGATTAAAAAAATAAATAAATAAATAACTGGGGGGAGAATATTAATATTGTGACACTGTGTTGTGCATCATTAATGCATTAAAATGCAGAATGCTGTTCCTGCGAATTTATAAGTAATTCTGTAGTTAAAATAGTATTACCTAACCATTAATAGTCTAACCGGTTTTCTAGCAATGCTTGTTTTATGTGTTTTTGTCTGAATTATATTTTTTTGTAGATATTGTATTCTCTACATTGGATATAAATCCTAAATATTTTCTCTTGTTTAATTAAATACCAGCGTTATCTTTTTATCATTTTGGAGAGATAGTTAGGTCTTTGCTAAATGGTATCTTCTACATTTTTGCCTAACCATTTCATCTTGATTGTGTTGCCAAAACTTCCGAATATTATTTTTTAAATCTTCATTATATAAATATATTGTAATGTTGAACCGCTATGTTATAATATTGCCTTGAAGCAATTTGTATTTTAGTACTGATGTATTTTAAGCCGAAATAATAATACTATGGGTGTGAAGTCATGGCGAAAAGTTTGAGCTATTCATTTTGCACTTCATCTCATTCTATAAAATTATGACCCTTCAAAATAATCTACTTTTTTTATGAAGTATATTTTTAAAAAAATCTTTTCAAGTGTACATTAAACGTAAATTTTTAACAAAATTTTAGTAATATCACATTTAACTTGATGTTATGGAGAAAAAATTGAAAATTCGTAATTTATATTTGTATTCGAAAGTAGAGAGTTAATTCCTTTCTAAGCATCATTTAAAAATGTTTAGAGTAGAAGTCCTGTAAATAAAATAAAATTAACCAAAAAACTTGCCCCTTTTTATATCAATATTTTGATCTTTAAAGATATTAAACTGTACATGTAAAATGAAGGTAACGTTTACTCGAAGTTATAACCTACTTATTGCTTTACGATAACTTTTAGGAACTATGCATGCAAAAAACATCCGTTTACAAACTACTTCGTCGATACTTACTTTTCCCAAATCTATGTTGGTTCCTCTACGATTAGATTTTTAGTCAATATTTAATATGGATGGTGAGAATTATTATTCATTTTGGAACATTATATTAATCTATTAATGTATCTACTCACATAAACTAATAATATGTAGGCTTATTCTATAATGGTAGGCAGTAAGTTTTTGATTGAGTACCCTTCTCCACCTCGTAATACTTCGCGGACATCGTGATTCTCAAATATTTTTTTTTGTCTGTGCCCGTCTTTGGATCTTAACTCCCCCTTCCCCTCCCTGACTTAAAAAATGTAACATCAGTAAAATAAATTCTACACATATTATTTGCTGATCACACTCGACACCCTTGAATATATCTCACGCCTTCGCAGGGGGGAGGGCTGTGCACTGCGGTTGAGAAACAGTGTTCTAGAGAAAGAAAGATGAATCCTTTAAGAAGTAGAGGATAATGCATGGGCACTATAGGGGAAACCGGAATGTAGTAGGACGAATAGTTCCCGAGGCGTAGAAATAGAAGAGTATCAGTAGTCGTTGAGCATATTTTAAACAACGTGAGAATTTATCTTTGGAAAGAACTGAGAATTGAGTACAAATACCGAAGCTGAATCACATAATTCAACATTTGAGAGATTTGACTCATCTTCTATTCTGACAATTCTTTAAGATTTTAGGATTGCTATTGATACTCAGATTTTGCCTGAGATAATAGCTAAGATTAGCTGAGCGACCTTTGATAGGACTGGCTAAATGTATTGGACCTGCACTGCGAGAAATGGAAGACGAAGAGATGCGTCAGAAATGCATTCCAAACCTAATAGTGGGGTGCTTTATGAGTGACAGAAAATATATCTGTTGCTAAAGGAAGAGAGATATAGATGAATTTTTGAATAATGGGGAATAGATTATTATCTAATGTACCAGGGGCTTTTGTTTAAGAGAGTTTTTCTTAATTATATATTTATTCTCCATAACACATCCATAACACATCCTTAACATATCTATAATTATTTAAAAATTAAATATTATTATTTTTTCGTTTTATTGAATATAAATATCAGAAAAATGTTAATTAGTATTAACTAAAACATTTTTATCTAATTTAACACCAACGTTTATATGTCTACTTTGCCGGAAGTATGTATAATCTAGTAATTTCTACACTATTCATCAGGTTGAATTTATTTCTCTTGAAGAAGTATCTAACCCGTTTACCTTGAAATTATTTAAAAAAATTGATGAAAGAAACTTGTCAGACTAAATAATGATCCTATATTGTATTTTAATTTATTTGCGTATCTAAAAGAAGTAATAAAATTCCAAAAGAATATCAGATATTAGTGTAAAATAATGTGGGTTTAATTAAAAAAAAAAAAGAAATCATAGATTTCCGAGGAAATCTGGGAAAAATGAAATGAAATAAAATATAAAACGGAATTTAAAACATTAAATAAACGCAACTTGAAAAATATTGCTGCTTTGCATCTAATATATAAATTTATATTTGAAAATACATTTTCCATGAAGCTCGTAATTTAGGATCATCCTAACATATTTTGAATAAAAATCTACTTGGAGCTAAACTATACAAAAGCTAATTCACTTAAAGTTTTGAAATATTAGCTTCGTGCTTCGAAATGTGCTCTTCTTTGAGTAAAATGACTTGAAAATGAACTACGACATTTTTAACTGGAACTTTCACTGCAAAGAAGAGAGATTTTCCTTCGCGAAAAGTGCACATCGCATGAAAAATTTAAGAAGGAAAACGCTTTTTATTCCTCAATTTATCACGCTCTACGTAAGAATTACCTGTCAAAACTTCAATTGCTTATTCAGAAGTTATTTTGAAGAGTCCATGAAAAATTTATTTCCGAACTCTTATCAGTTTATGGTGTGTTAGGTCGTACAATACATTTAATAATAACTAAATATATATATATATATATATATATATGATTCTGTTATAACCTAGAATAATATCCTGTTATATATATATATATATATATATATATATATATATATATATATTAGTATTTATAAAACTGAATTATTGTTTATATTAAGTTATACATAAAAAATTTATTATGATTTATATGTTCTATAATATCTTATAAAGTTTTTAATATTGATTGTATATTGAACAACGTGCATTCATAAATATCCGGGATTCATAACATATAAATAATATTTTAATAGCTGGCTGTCGAGCATTATTGTAGTTTTTATGATACCGTGTTAGATTAAATACTACATATTTATAAAGTTGTTATGTCATAGTGGATAAAAATTAGGTTGTGCATCCAATAAGAAAAGATTCATTTAATAAAATACGGATTAAATACCTAAAAATTATATAAAAGGTGTCGATTGATAAATATTGCTTTTCAAACTAGAAAGATCTTATTTTTCTTTAGGTTTTTAAACATTAAATGGTAAGTTTCAATGTTATAAAAGTGAGACTCTGTGTTGTCTGTGTGGTTGCTGTGACTTTGCGTGGTACGTTGACCAATATGTGAACGTACCTGCAAAGAATTTAAAAATCATTTTAAATATCTGCAATGTAACCACTTATGGCAGATGTATAAGAGGATCTGTTAAGTTAAAACTTATATTATAGAACAATTAGGAACGATATAAACACGAATGTACATGATACAAATTCACCCTTTTGTCCAAGAATACTCGAGAATTCATCTTCAGATGTGTCAAATTTGGGCTGAAATGACGCTACGAGAAAAATTAGGATTTTACGATTCTGAAAAAAAGAGGTAATCGTGAGTTCCCAATACATATCATGGACAGTTTTTTTTTAAATGGATCCTGAATGTGAAGTGAGCAAAGTTTATGGAAACGAAATGAGTGCCGTGAAAACTAACACTCATGATGTCAAGATCGACAAGATGTTTATTTTATGTCTACCTAGATAGCATCAGAAAGTAAGAATATCATACTAGACAAACTGCGTCCAAAAATTCTTAACATTTGGAAAAGGAAGTTTGGAGAAGAATGGAGTATGTTACTGTATCTCTTACTAAAAAATAGTTTAAAGCTGTAGGGGGGGGATTTAACAGAATGTGCTTATAAATAGTATTTATTGAAGATTTGAATTTCTTGCTTAAATGGCATTACTTACAACCGACATAAAAGACTTTTGCTGATACATCTTGAACATCAGATAACACCAATCTAAACCTCACCAAACTTCTTTTTCATCTAAATCAACAAGTTTTGCTTTTTAGACATCTGAAGGACTTCGTCAATAAAGTCCCTTCAAACATCTGCGGCTTATCACTCTCTCTGCGATTTACTATCCATTGACCACAGCTCGGTCCTATCCTTAAATATATCTTCCTGATAACCATAGACTCTTTTCAATTCCACTTGTCTGAGTGTGAAAGGTCCATAAGAATTTATGACCGAAATGAGAACATAAAGCCAATAGTTTAAGCAGAAACAAAATAATACTGCGGAACTGCATAGTGGTTTTCTGGAAAAAGTTTGCATTAGAGAGAAAATCCCATTATGCGAAATTTTTCATCACAGAATGGCCTGGTGATGTAAAGGTATACGTTTATGCTCGTGAAGAGAGGTATAGAGTTTCATTATAGAGATTCCTTATTTGCTTTAGAAGTGAATAAAAAGGGGAATTGAAAAAAATGGTGGTGATTTAATATTTTCTATTTTTTTGACGAATTGCTGATTTTGTTCGCTCTCTGTTTAACTTTTTCTTAAGGGGGTGGGATAGCATGTATCACAAGAAGAAGAGAACATGAAGGAATATATATATATATATAATAAATTTTAACCAACTATAATCGCCTGTAATCCGACTTCTCTGTCTCTATGGTAACCTTACCGTTCTTTACCCCTTTCTGATACAATAACCTACCTCGCCAATTTCTATCAACCCGTTTTACGGCTATTTCGATATGCTCGCCCAGATGAGAGCTGGACGTCGAGCTGTAAGGTCATGCTATTGCCGGAATAAAGTTATATGTTCTTGAATTCGAATCTTATTGTTTTCGGCCACGATGCTCATTTCAGGAGATGACCATTCGGGTCATCACACACACACACACATACACACACACATATATATATATATATATATATACTTGTCCTGGGCTTATTGACGTCGCAGATAGAAATTCTGCTGATGCTGACTTTTCTATTCGTTCAACACTGTATAGGGCTGCCCGGCAGACATTAATGGTTGAAAAAACCAGGTCCGACTTAGGTGTGTATATATATATATATATATTATATATTCATTCATGGGGGTCGTTTTCTTGGGATACATGCTATCCCACCCCGCAAGGAAAAGTTTAATAATGTTACACTTGCACATAGTCTTCTGATGTATTTAGATATTCTTATATAGATATTAAATCTGTGTTGCAAACGTTTGTCTCTTTTACCTTTATAAAATCTGGTATATTTCAAACAAATGTTTTGATATTAATTTATATAATAATACTAGATGTAATGGAAAATGATAAATAGTATCTTCAGTTATATTAAAACTCTCCAGGGTTTTTCCCTTTCGTAACCGAAATGCCAGTGAAAACACACTGATAAATGATCAATAAACAAATATCTTTGATGAATGTAATACTACGACGTACAGATTTTTATGTTAGTTTCATCAAGGAAGATAGAACGTGTCATGTCAAATAAATGACTGCATCACGTAAAAGATGTGATTCACTTTGCGTGATTCAATTTCTGCGTGGAGCAAACAATTTAGATTTATAGCTTTTCTGCAACAGTCATATTTCAAAAGAATACTTCAATTTTAAAATTTGCCTTTCTTAAGGAGGATCTGGTTAAATTATTAATATTATGGAATTTAATCTAATAGGTGTAAAAACTAAAGTAACTGGACATTTTGCAGCATGAAAATTCTGCTGTATTGGGAGATTAAAAAGAAATATACAAAATAATTTTTATTACCATTATTCTTTTAATTCAATACTTACTGGAAAATACTATATTGCACCCAAAATATTACGGAAGAAAAGTTAATGATAATTTTTTATTATATCAGTATGATATTACGTGATTAAAAGACAGACAATTTTTAGTCAAGTTTACCCGATGAGTGTGGGTACTTTATATTCAAAACAATACTTCGCAATCATTATTTTTCACAACATTCAGGGGAGATTCAATTTTTCCAGTTGCGATTCATACACACACACACACACACACACACACACACACACACACACACACACATATATATATATATATATATATATATATATATGTGTGTGTGTGAAATAATTTGTGGACGTGGGGGTTTGTGGGAATATGTCCAGATGGATCAAGTCCTTTTTAGTCCAGAGATTTATTATAACCAAGTTCGGATTTCAGTCTCTTCAACTAAACTGACTCGATAGGGACTCCCTAAGGGGTCTGTGTTGATCCCGATCTTGTTCAACATTATGATCAACGATGTACTACAGAGCGTTGAGGATGCTGACGGGGAGGTTGAGGCTCCCCTTTTCGTGGATTATTTGGTCCTTTGGTCCTCAGGAAGGAACATGCAGCATATCCAACTCTCTTTGAACAAAGCTCTTAAAAACATTTTATTAGGGACTGAAACAAACGAAATGATTATAAATATTAATGAGACCAATTAACAGGTTTTTCCTTGATCATAAGCCCTTATGATGTTAGCCTGTATTAAGGACCTCATAAATTAATAAAAACGACAAATGCTCTATATCTTGGAATGAATTTGGACCCCATATTAAGTTGGAATAGTCAATCCGATAGAGCGGCTGTAATTGGCAACTCCGGAATCAAGGTTTTAAAAAGACTCGCGGGAGTAAAGTGGGGTGCCTCAAAGAACTTACTTTGCAATACCTATAAGACCTGCAGTCGAATACGGAGCTGAGCTTCTGGTTACTGCATCTGAAACTATCTAGTAAAAAATCAAGATTGTACAGATCAATGCTCTTAGACTTATCACTTTTGGGAACTTTTCCATCTCTATTGGTCCAAAGCTGGTCTGGAACCATTGATAGATCGGAGACAAAGATCTGCCTTGAAACGTACTGAAAAACTTTTGAGAACAGATGGTTTTTGGAATACTTGTACTCCTGCCCAGACTAGGTTAAAAACTCAGAAAACCCGTTTGTGTCTGGCCAATAAATTTTTAGATAAATTTGATATTCCGGCTACTGATAAGGAACCTTTATTTAGTTACATATTTCACAGACATTTCAATAGAGCTGGTTTCCGTCTTGATCTGATTCTTTCCATGAGTAAGAGTGTTGCAACGGAGCTCAGCTAAGGATGGCGATCTTTGCCACTAGTGAGGAGAGTTACCCCTCTTCTAGTTGGTTACATATATACACTGATGGCTCTGAGGCAGACGCCATTAAAAATGCTGGTTCGATTGTGTATTCAAAATTCTTCAAGCTAAGCAAAGCTGTAGGGGAATTCTGAAACAGCTACAGTGGTGAAGTGGCTGCTGTGTCTTTGACACTTGACGAAATTGACAAGAGAAAAGAGAATGATATCGTAATATTTAATGATTCACAGACTGCTATCAAATCAGTCTCTTCAATGCTAGCAATATAAAAACTGTGTATCATTGTCAGATGGCTATTAATGCTCTTTTTGAGGAGGGACATCAAACCGTTCTGCAGTTGATCCCCAGCAACTGCGATATCTATGGTAATGACTTAGCGGACAAACTAGCTAAGGCTGGTTCAAACTTATAGCAACCTTGTTCAACTTTGGGCTATTATACTGTTAAAAGGCTTGTTAAGTCAAAGATTGGCAGCTTCCAATAAAAATAAAGAAGCCTATTCCGTTCAACTCCATAGAACTGTGGGAGAGGCTAACACCAGGATCAAGACTGGCATCAAGACTGCCCACGACTTTTTACAGAAATATCTACATCTTTCGGACTGTTGGATTCTCCTACTTGCCCACTCTGTAGCTTTGGAGACATGACTGGTGGCCACCTCTACACTTGTCCTGGGCTTATTGACGTCGCAGATAGAAATTCTGCTGATGCTGACTTTTCTATTCGTTCAACACTGTATAGGGATGCCCGGCAGACATTGATGGTTGAAAAAACCAGGTCCGACTTAGGTGTGTATATATATATATATATATATATATATATATATATATATATATATATATAATCACATTGTAATTATTTATTTATGTTATGTAATTTTATGCCTCGTGGGTAATTGTTCTTTTAGCATAATGGAGGTTTTTGTGAATGCATATGTTTGACTTGGGATCAGTTGATTTGTTTTATAATAGTCTAGTGTTGTCGTTTTGAGAGATTTGTGTTTCGGATTTTTCTAGTTCACCAAAATTCCTGATTAAGCAATTTATGTAACGTTTAACGTAACTTAGCTTAAGAGAGAAAAAAAAACAATTAATAACGTCCGAGTGAGTATTTAAAATCTCGAATGTAAATCATTATAGTATTTACTATTATAATTCCTTCTTTAACGCAAAGTTTTCCTTTTGTTATATACCTATAACATTGTGTTCACTACAGTAGTTAAAATACAGAAGTGATTTGTTCCACTCATGTAATACAGGAGGGAAAGAAAACTTTTCAATTTTATTTTATTATTTAACCCGAGAAATAACTTTGAATTTTTACGTCTCTCCGAACTTACTCATTTATCAGAAAAGAGTAGAGAGTGCTTAAATGATCTTTGGAGAGACCAAAAGAAAAGTCAGATTATATTTAAACGAATAAAAATTCATTTCGCTCTAGAAAAGAATGAAGTAGAAAATTTACACTTAAGACTGAAGAAGTTTCACGAAAAGAATTTTTTGTCGAGTAAGCTGAAGATGAAACTGATTAAGCATGATGAACATACTGTTATCGTTATTTTACTGAAACATATTACGTAGCTCGTGTTTGCTGACTGAAGGTTTTCAGATCGAGAACCTATTAAATGATACTTAAGACTTTTTAAGGTAAGTTGTGTACTTTATCTGTTTAAACTTGCCTTGGGTTAAATAAAGTCCATGCCTCCGAAGTGAAAAAAAATGCATTCCTTTTTTTGGTATTAATATCTTGCGAGCTTTAAATATCGTTCTTCTCCATATTTTTAGAGGGTTTAAAAATATAAAATATCTAATTATATGTGTCCTAAATACTTTTTTTCTCATCATTTTTCATGTACAGATGTTTGTGTTAAAATTTAATTTTACTATGCTATTTTTCACACATTTACAAAAGCGGAATTACATTAAAATTGACATATTAAAACATTCAAAATTCTCATCTCCTTATACAGTATGCGTTTCAGCGCACTTCTTTGTGAGCATTAAAATATATGATTTAATATTTTTCGGGTAGCTTAAATATGACTAATCACAAGATTAAACCTAAGTAAAATAAGAACAATCAAAATTGTATATTAAACAGAAAGTAGTTTGACATTTTAGTTAAAACAGTTGGACGTTGGAAATTATTGGAATTAATCTAAGCAAATAAATTTTGTAGAATATTATGACACGCAATGTCTTTATTTTAGTGACACAATTTTCGGTTTCTTGGTTTTTCGGAGGTATATAAAGGTATAACGGCACTGTCACGATTCCTTTCATTTTATTATATCCATGATAAAATTTCTTCTAGAGTGGAAAATGAGCCCGTGAGCAGTTAGCCGGTGATATATACTTAATCGAAACACCACCAAGACGGGGTAGCTGGCGAAAGAACTAATAAAATTTATTTTCTTTTGAACGAACGAGGAAAATGTTTAGTGTACAAATACTATAGTACGAAAACATTTTTATCTTAGTATTTTTAAATATTTTATTTCTGTTTATCAAGATTTTTTATGTTTTCAGTTCTAAAACTATTTCTCATTACCTCTAACATATTAGTATAATTATTACATTTAAATAAATTAGGACAAATGGTAAATATTTATTTATATTGTTGCATCAATACATTTTTTTAAACTTACATTTAAGTTACATTATAATCCCAGAATAAACGTATTTATTTTCAGTTAAATAAAGTACTATAACCCCTTCCTAACAGATGTGAAATTTACACTAAACGCCTTGCAATTTACATAAATAATTTAATTTGTATGCATTAAGAGGTGAA
The DNA here is from genome assembly GCA_907164885.2 of Dolomedes plantarius. NCBI lineage: Eukaryota > Metazoa > Arthropoda > Arachnida > Araneae > Dolomedidae > Dolomedes > Dolomedes plantarius. Next base: position 154,205,180 of record OU015497.1, on the reverse strand, counting down.
TTCTCCATTGCTTTGAGGAAACAGCCCTATTAAAATCATAGTTCAAGAGGCACAAAATAGATCCAAATAGTATTATTTTAAAAGTAGGAGTAAAATTTTACGGGAGTAAAATTCTCCTTACACGGGAATAGAAATAACCTTTAAATTTCACTAATAATAGCAGTAAAGTTGGTTGGGATTTAATGGCGTATAGCCCAAAGTTGCAGCTAAAGTGCCAAACACATGACTAGAGCCAAAAATAGAACATATATAAAAAACGCCAGGCTTGAACTAACAACGGAAGTTAAAGTTTTAAAACCAACACTTGCAAACGTGAACAAAACACGTGCAAACGTGAAAAAAATAGTCTAAAAGGGTGATAAAACGTGGTAACATGTAAAGATGATAAAAACGATGGTATATAAAAGTGATAATATGTAAAGGTGATAAAAACAATGAAATATGAAAAGTTATAAGTAAAGATGATAAAAACGATGATATATGAAACTGATAAAAATATTAAGTGATAAGAATGGTGATATATATAAAGGTAAAAATCACTAAAAGCTAAAAATGTAAAACGCTTCATGATTTTGCGTGTTATCCCTGCACATGGGTTATAGTAATCTTAATAACAGTAGAGAAGAGTCTCATTCCGAAATTATGAAGCAAAAAGTTTCATCACCATGAAAAAAATCAAGATAACGCTGACAAAGGAGATCTGCAATCCACAACAGAGAAATAGTAAAGGCTTGCATTGATGACATGAGAAGTATAAAATAGTATAAAAAGGGGGAAATGAGAAAAAACCAGGCAAAAAGTAAGCAAGAGAGAAAAAATAATTTCTATATAATATCTTTCAAAGTAGCACTAACATCAGGGGCCCGCTGCACCTTAGCGTTTGGCACGTCGGAATTTGGCACAGAGGGTGATCAATTTGATGTGTCTAAGCAGGACATATTTAATTTGTTGGTCAGAAAGTCATTCCGTATGTTTTCTACGACTGGGAAGAGGGTGCAATTGTTGAAAATTGTAAATTCATATGTTCTATAACTAATCCAACAGTTTGTGTACTAATCACCAGATGGCCCTGGGAATAGGCTGTGTGTGTCTGTTTTGTCCACACACATTTCCTGATACTTCTCTCTACGAACTAGTTGTATTAATGTCGTCCATCGTAGTACTATAATATTAATTGCCCAATTTTGTTTTGTGTTTTAATAGTGATATAAAGTCATTTAAAATTCATCCATGGTTTTAATTTGACTACTCAGTTATTCACAGGATTAGATGCTAGAAGAAATAATTTCTCCAATCACATTACTCCGTGTATCAGCATATATTACTTGAACCTTTCACTACCAATTTTGCTTGGAAGTTCAAGTTTGGAAGATCGTGATGTTACAACAGAAATGGCACCAGATGTCGTACCTGGGGCTCCTCGGGGAAAACTGTGGTAGCTCGGGGCAAAAAGTCGATCTCCTTCCAGCGTGGTACCCGATATGCATGAACTAAAAAGGAGTTGCATCTCTTTGTCTTGGAGACTTCGGTGGACCTTGTTTATTTCTCCAGGGGAAAATAGTAGCAACATTAACATGTGAGACCTAACCGCTATCCTTAGCCACTTTTCAGAACCGAGACTACGTAATTTGAAACTGCTCATATTAACTGGTAATGGTGCCAACTATTTTTAGAACACTTTTCCTATATTCTAAACAAGATTATGCCAAATAGATCGAACTGAGGAAACACCGCTCGTATTACTGTGAAACCAACTCCTGGGGGTGAACTGAAAATAATATGTTAATACATAGAAAGGAACTTTAATAGTGGCAACACGGTATCTACAAAGTATACAGAAGATATACAGGGTTGAGCTTGAATAGCCTATCAGAGTATTATCCAGCATTGTTTAGCACCTGCTGCTAACTTTCAGGAACCTTCAGGATGCCGTTGAAAGCACCTCATTTGTTGATCCTTCGAATGGAGTTTTCTACAGCCTGCAGACTCTCTGAAACGGTATGGAAGCGAATGTCACGGAGAAGTTCCTTCATCTCGGGGATGATATCAAAGTCACAGGGACTTAAGTCCGAGTAATATGGGGGATGGTAGAGCACATCCCAGCCCCAGTGAGTAAATACATCAGTCACAGTTTCCGCTGTGGAACAAGCATTTTCCTTCCATAATATAGATGCAACAAATTATTTCGTACGATAGACCGGTAACTAAAACATGGCTGTGTCCATCCTGTCACTGTGCAGGCGTGATATGTTTGTGGGGAGAGCGCATTTGCTCTCCGGTAAGGCGGGTATGTGACGTATGTGTGGTGTAAGCTGCTTTCTTGGGTTCTGCTGCGTGGGATCTCAACAACAGTTTTGCCACTATTAAAGTTCCATCCCTCGTATATGTAAAGTGTTCGTACTAATGCATCAGGTGCAGCGACTACGACGAATCATTTTTTGGCTTACTTCAGTTGTGAAAGATGTATTTCAGAGGTCGAGCAGTAGTTAGACATCTGAAATCATAGTGCTAACCTAACTCTGCACATCGGAATATTCTTCCTATTGCATATATCTTTTTTTTATGTTTTACTACCAATGTTCGTGCACAAATCTGTTATTGGTCTTTATTTTTATAGTTATTGTCTTCTCTAAACTGGTGGGGAACTAAGAAACATTAAAATATTCATCAACTTCTTACAAATAATGTCGATAAAGTCCATTTCAAAAATTGTGACTATGTAGGGGTTATTATTTTATCAATTCATTACATCCTTATCAAGGGTTAACGTATCATGGGTAAACATGTATGACCAATCCCTACATTCAAAGAATCACGGAGTCAAATTTCTTGAATTCTGATACAATTCAGTAACAGTATTTCATGTATTACCAATGGGGTCATCAATTTTTCAATTCATTACATGTTTATCAAGGGTAAACGTATCATGGGTAAACATGTATGACCAATCCCTATATTCAAAGAATCAGGGAGACAAATTTCTTGAATTCTGATACAATTCAGTAACGGTATTTCATGTATGACCAATCTTTGGCCAGTGGGGTAATCAATTTTTCGAATCATTACATGTTTATCAAGAGTAAACGTATTATGGGTAAACATGTATGACCAATCTCTACATTCAAAAAATCGCAGATACTAATTTCTTGAATTCGGATACAATTCAGTAACAGTATTTCATGTATGTCCAATGTATGACCAATGAGATCATCAATTTTTCAATTCACATCTTTATCAAGGGTTAACGTATGATGGGTAAACATGTATGACAAATCCTTACATTCAAAGAATCACGGAGACAAATTTCTTGAATTCTCCTATAATTCAGTAACAATATTTCATGTATGACCAATGGGTCATCAATTTTTCAATTCATTACATCTTTATCAAAGGTTCATGGGTAAACATGTATGACCAATCCCTACATCCAAATATCACAGAGACAAATTTCTTGCTTTCTGATACAATTCAGTAACAGTATTTCATCTAAAAATGTATGGCGTGAAATAAAATGAGTTTCACAGAGTGATAAAGTACACTAGATAGAGAAGAAAAAGAAACCGTGCTGCAGAATTTTTCCGCAACTTTCAAAATTACGTAATATTGAAGACGAATTCTGGGAACGTGATGTCCTGCTGACGGGGAAAACGCAAAATTAAATCGCTATAAAAGACGAAAAACGGAAAAAAAGATAGCATCTCTGAAACTACATTCCATTTTCAAAATTCAAGATATATGTATGCCGTGCTGCAGACCTAAATATATTTTTTTTTACTTTCAGTAATTTTTCAATTCGGTTTTATCGATATCTAAACGGCAGTAGTGGAAGTGTTTTTCCTTCACGTTCATGTCTAAAAGTGGACAGAAGAACATTTCTGTTCTTAGAATTCAATTTTCTACAAACACGCAATTTCGCGTCACTCAACGGGATTAGCAAAACTAGGACAAAAATGAAAGAGTAAATAAATATTTTTCCTTCCATGATATTTTCGAAAGTCTGCAGCATGAATGATTTCCTTTCTTTTTATTCTTTTAGAACAATTTGATCTAGAAAGGAATATTTTAAATGCAATCAAACTCCCCCATTAAAATTAAATGTCAATTGGGTTATTTTGTTTTGTTGTTATGCGATAATCATTAAACTAGTTATAAACTGAATCTAAAACTAGTAATTTTCTTTCTTAATAACTGTAGAGGATACTGAGATTCTTTCATTGTAAGTTTTAGAATAATAACCCTTTTTTAAACCTATTAGTGTAAAATTGGCTTCTGTCTATATTAGCTTCAAAAAGGGCAAAAACGTAAATGTTTAAGATTATTTTAGGGAAATCCTCCCCCAAAAATAATAAGGAATGACGTCACCAGCTGAAATAGTTCTTTCATTTCAATCTTCAATGTTTCTGTCATTGTTTTTAAGCTAATGTTTTCCTTGCAAGTTTCTCCGTTTCCCTTCTGTACGTAATATTGTCATAATAAGCCATTTGAGGAGACATCTTGTTTGGAAGAAACGGATTGGGTTCAAACCAACAGAGAAGTACCCATATCCATAATGACGATAAATTGTAATCGTTATTTTGAGTTTTTTCAAGTAGAATTTTTTTAAGTAAGAATTTTTTTAAGTAGAAGTAGTCAATATATATTAATACTTTGTAAATGTAGATGCTAAATTGTAACAGCTTAAGTCTGAGCAAACACTTTGAGCGTATAACCGTTGTTCATGTTGGGAGAATTCATTGATATTGCAATATTTCGGACAAAGTTTATTTTTTACTACAGTCATTTGAGATTAAATAAAATATTTACGAGGTCCATTCTTGTGCTAGGTTCACTATATGTTCTGGATAAGTAAATTTTCCCGAGTGTTGCGCTTTCGAATTGTAGGGTATTGCAGAATTTGCATCGTCCCTGCAAAAAAGCCGTTGTGACATCAATATTATAAAATAAGAATTAGCGTCTTTACTTTGAGATTTTTGCACCATTCTTATTAAGCACGGATACATCTTCAAACACTGGTTCGAGTAGAGAGTAGACATAGCCAAATGTCATAAAGATGCAAATCATATAGAAATTTCCCCCATATTCAAAATTATAAAATGCATTATCTACGGTAACGGTTTGACATTTCTAACTTGCATTACAGGATTCCATGGTATGAGTGAAACAAAAATCGAAATAAAACCATACGTTAAAGAACTAAGTATTCAATTGAATACATTTATAAAATTAGAGTTGTTAACCTGAAATTGAAAATTACAAAAAAATAAGAACTACATTATCGAGGAAAACACATCCCAATGGCCTTATCTTACATCGAAAAATGCCCCAACCTGTTTTTTCTATATATGTATTCTCTTCTTATTGCTAGTTCAACAATCCACCAACGATATTCGAAGATTATGTGCAAACTTCTTGATTCCCAAGAGCAGAATTTTGCCGCATTGGTAAACAAAAAACGACAGCAGCACATTCTACAAAGCTCTGGTCTGACATGTTTTAGTTCAGTATAAAGTTATCTGGGGAACAACTCCAGTTCCAGCGGTCTTGCGGTGGCCCTGTGGTACAGCGCGATGGCTTTCGGTGTTGAAGGTGCTCGGATCAAATCCCGGCGCCTCGTCACTAAAATACCTCCGTTTGTGTCATCCCATCTTAGGGGGTAATGCTGGTTCACCTATATGGTGCCCCCGTAATAAAATGGCCAGCAAAATGCGGCCATGTGGATTATAGGCGAATGTCTACCCAAGTGCCACCACTAGTAAAAAAGAAACTTCAGCTTCAGCATTGTTTCAGAAAATTCTAGATTTTATTAACACTTTTTACAGTGAGCTACGCATACTTTTAAAAGAGGCCTATGTTTAAGTATATTTATTATCTAAAAATATCAGGATATTTAATTTTAAGTTATACGCATTCTGGCTTCTGAATACTTTTGAATAATAGAATTAAAGTCAGTAAGCGCAGTGTCTGGAATCTTCATTATTTATCGAAAAATTGAAATCATATAAAGAACGGACCGGAGAATTTCGTAGTCAAATTTTATTTAAATGGTAAGTTGTGACCACTAAGACTTTAGTGGTCAGTGAGTAGTTCAAAGTGAGCTACTTCTGCAGGGGGGAGAAAATCAGAAATCAAGAATACTAGATCAAGGAGATTCTGCCGTGCTTTTTCTTAGCTTTTTTATGGCTAATTGGAAAAAATCCTTTAATTCTTCATTGATAAATAGTCTAAAGCCTTTAAAGTATTGGGCTTTTAAAGAACAGTCATCTTCTTTGCCATAAAGTCTTTATTCTTATTTCCTTCTACACTTTGTCGATATTTAATTCTCAACAGTGCAAAAAAAATTAAAAAATAAGTTCGCGTAAATAGCCTGCAGTCATAGAAACTTTTAGGGTCAAACATTCTGTTCCCAATAATTTTGAATGATGATTTAGAATCTGGAGTTTAACTATTTTGGCATTAAGTTGCTGTAAAATAGATTTCATCTAATTATAGGATGATAAAATATATTTCATCTAATTCATCATTCATTCACCTACCGGTTATGTTTACACCAACTGCTTGGTGAAATGAGGAAAGCTAGCTATATACTCCATCACCAGGGCTAACACTTATTTCCTTTGTCGATTCTTAAGTAACAACATGTACCCACTGGTCCATAGAAAAGTTTACGTTGTCATCCCGGTCCTGATGCAGTGGTAAAATAATATCTTTTAACTAAATTTTTTTATGTATGATCCTCTAATGGCCATCTTTATTCTACGTTACAGTCAACTTTTAAAATATGCAGCCCTAATATGAATTCATTGCTTCACAAATACTAAAAAAATTATGTGTGAAATGTCTGGATACATGAGAATGTTAAGTATTTTACAAACTTGTCACGTGGTGATAAACTTTAATATCTAATTTAAACGAATCTAGGAAAACGCATCGTGTCTAGTTTTAAAAAAAGTGCCCAACAATGTTTCATAATTTTGATATTTAAGTTTATTTTACAAGTTCTGCTGTGTAGCAAATCGTACAATATTTTTCGTAGAATAAAATGCCATCCTTAAATTGCTTTTCATGCATTCAAGTAACGGAATGAATAGAATTCTACTTGCTTGGATCAGTAAAAAAAATGCAGTTCACAACGGCTTTACAATACAGACTAGAGTTTTATATCCATCAGGAAGACATTTCTGAATGAAATATGCATGCTTCATCAGAAGAAAGGAAAATCGAAATTCCGTGTCTTTCTCGGGATTTTTTGATACTGAGGTAAAATATTTCATCTATTTATAAAAAGTTGGATGTGTCCATAGAGATTCCAGGGGGATTTTTACTTCCATATACACGTACATATATATATATATATATATATATATATATATATATATATATATATATATATATATATATATATATATATATATATATATATATATGTATGTATGTATGTGCGTATGTATAAAGAAAACTAGTAGAGGGGAAATATAACTCTAATTTATATTAATGAAAATTCTTCCGAAAGCAGAGGGAACCTCAACTTCTTTCAATAACAGAATATACAATAGCAAATTGATCCTGATATCTAAAACATAAAATTGACTTGGAGTGAATAAAGTTAAATAGTAATGTATCTATCTCACCAGTCCGAACATTATTCTTCTACATACCATTGTTGCTAAAAATTGGTATTACAAAAAATTATTTTTAAATTTAGTTAAATTAAATGTAAACACATGCCAGATAAAAATAACGGTGAAAATTATGAATAAGATAAAAATTATTATTTAAATTTAATATAAAAATGTTCTGTGGGAATTTGTTTTTTCTTTTCTTTTCTACGTAAAGCTTACGATTCTTTTTTCATGAAAATCGTTGTGTTGAATGAGGATAATGATAACAACTTCCGTGGAAAACACAATTGATGATTCCTTTCTAGGTTATAAAACTATAAATAAGAAAATGTATAGTTATACACCATCTATATATATAAAACAGTTCCGTAACTGACTAACTGACTGACTGACATTCAACGCACAGACCAAACCGCTGGACCTAAAGTGCTGAAATTTTGCATGGCGATTCTTCTCATAGTGTAGGGGTGAACTAAGAAAGATTTTTGAAAAATTCTTCTATAATTTGTTTAAATTAAATTTTTAAGCTGTTTTAGTAACTTTTTTTAAGTTTGCATTTAAAATAACTATTTGAGGGTTATAAAATTTATATCACGAGAAAGATCATAAATATTCCTTTAAAATGAAAGCTTTTTCGAATCTTTACCTCCATTTCTGATTTTTGGGGAATTTTTAAAGATTAAATTTTAAAATTTAATTTATTAAATGCTGATCACGTGATTTCTTTTTCTGGTACTTTAAATAAATTTATCGCCCCGTGCATAGCAACTAAATAGACAAAAAAATATTTTTCTTTTCTTGCTTATGCTGCAGACGATCGGACATTATCCAAAAAAATAATAAAATACAGTAAAAGATATGTTCCTCAAACTGTACTATATTAACTGTACTATATTCTTTAGTATGTCCTATTAGATTTAATTTGAAAATTTTCTTTTACATTATTTTGTCTATAAAAATATCCGTTACGATTTTTTTATAAATATATTTTTCGTTTTTTTTTTTATATCAATTGCATACATTGATCGTTGTATTTTTTATAAATATATTTATATATATTTTGGGTATAAATTGCATACATTATCATTTGTATTTAATTTGAATGTACTCCGTAGCGAAGTACGGGTTTTCAGCTAGTATCTATATATATAAAACAGTTCCGTAACTGACAGACTTACTAACTGTCTGACTGACTGAATATTGTGTATAGCTTTATAAATTAAATAATTAAAATTAAAAATACAGTGAATTAAATACCTTAATAATTTTCTCCATCTATTGTTTAACTTTGATGAGTGTCATTAGATTAATTTTCGCGTGAATTAATTGTAGTGACACTCGTGAAAGTTGAGCAAATGATAAATCATGTTTTATGTACTAAATGTAACATGCAAGAATTTAATGTATTTTAGTGTTTGATTGACTGACATTTTCAATTTATTTTAATTTTTTTTCATGTGGATTGACTGACGCAAGGTAAAGTTTTTTTTAAAATTAAGCTTTGTTTAGTCTTTTTATTTATTTTCCCCCTTTTAATTTTTAAGTTTTATACGCTTAATTTTTCTCTTTTTTTAATATATATATATATTTTTTAAATTATCACGTATTGGTTTGAAACACAGAATTGGTTCTCGAGAATCTTTAAAAAAATGGCGATACAGTTTATTCAGTTGCATTCAAAATAAGAGACGATTTTTCCCATTTTTTGCAAAGGAATATGCTGATAAGAGGACCACATGGAGTTTCCCCATATGGTTGTACCCGGATGTGAGAGGATCAGAGAAGCTCTTGGACATTCTTGAGGCGAGTAACAGCACAGATGATGTAATTAAAAGTACCACGTGGAATGGACTAAAAAAGAAGATTATAAAAGAGCAGCACACAAAAAATAAGGGGACTTTTTCCTGATTCCTGGTTGTCTGGCTGACGGAAGCTCTGGCTGGATGTCTCTGCCCTGATCAATACTACCGGTTGTTCGAAGCTGACGAGAATTTTCGAAGAACGCCATTATGATGAAGATTGTTGAACAAAGACCATGGGCCTGGAGGATTGTCCCTCTCTATGTTCTAAGACGACTGAGTATGGAAGTGGTCTCGAGGCTTCTAAGCTATCCGATAAGATAAGTTTTTTTTTTTTAGCCATGGCTTAATTTAATTTAATATTTTTTAAATTAAATTTTTAAGCTGTTTTTCTATTTTTTTTAAGTTTACATTTAAAATGACAATCCGAGGGTTATAAAATTTATATCACGAGAAAGATCGTAAAAATTCCTTTAAAACGAAATCTTTTTCGAATCTTTACCTCCCTTTTCTGATTTTTGGTGAATTTTTAAAGATTAATTTTTAGAATGTAATTTATGAAATGCTGATCACGTGGTTTCTTTCCTTTTTGTGATACTTTAAACAAAAGAAATATTAAAATACGGTAAAAGATGAAATTTAACCACTAGACTAACTGAGATGGGAGTTTTTTAAGAATGCAGTTTAAATTAGTATGTTTTAACATAACTTTCCCCGCTCTGCTTTGTGTCCTTCGTTATTTGCAGATTTTCTCATCGCTTGAACCGATTTACAATTTGCTTTTTCTACGGTTTTTGGCCTTAGGAAAATTAAAAACCGAATTACAATTCGCTTTCTCAACGGTTTTTGGCCTTGGGAAAATTCAAAACCGATACGGTTTTTGGCCTGTCGACAATAAAAAACCGAATCACCAAAGTAAGGAAAATAGGCTTCATGCGGAATCCCGCCTTACTTTGACTAAATAAAGGGGATAATGCATCTTGCCCTTTACCACTTGGGTGATGTGGAAAAAACTGAGCTTTTAAGGGAAAAATAAATAATAAAGGCAAATTTAAATTATAAAACATATTTCTAATTAAACAGTGGATCAAACAAATCTAATTAAATCTAATTAAACAGTATATAACAAGTATAATTAAACAGTAAACTTATTCAATCCAAACGTGTGAATCCCGCAACACTGTGTTATTAATTCTCAATAAAATCACACGTATAATCAGACGAAGGTCCGCAGGCTAAAAGTTTCTTTCCTTCTTATTGTTTGTATATCATTTCAGTAGAAACGTGCTAAGTGCAATCTGTCTAGCCAGATGAACATGAAGAGCGGGGAGTGCAGCCCAGTATTTTTTTGATGGAATGCATCAAAAATTTTATATCTATATATCTACCCGGGCAACGCCGGGCAATAATGCTAGTATATATATATATATATATATATATATATATATATATATATATATATATATATATATATATATATATATATATATATATATATATATATACTCGTCAAAAGTGAAATCGCAACACCATGAAAGAATGCTCGTAAGGATGTGAAAATAACAGGATCGGTAGAGGTAATACTCAAATGCAGATGATTAAGGAAACAAACGGAGATATGAAAAATTAAACTGTTTATTCAGTATCTAATGTGGTCACCAGGGGCAGCTATACAGTCCTCTAAACGGCGAGGTATACTGTCTATTGGGCTAATAATGGTCTGCTGAGATATTCCTTGCCACGCAGAGTCGACTGCAGATTTCAGTTTCTTTACGGTATGTGGCTGCCAATGGCAATTTACACATGCTCGATGGGAGAGAGATCGGGTGAGGCTTCAGGCCAGGGAAGGAGCTGAATTCCATTGAGGCTGTTCAGAGTGTGACGTGCGACATGAGGCCAGGCATTGTCCTGCTGGAATAACGTGCTGTGAGCGGCCTGCAGAAGTGGGCGACCCACAGGCATAACAACTTGTGTTACGCACCGGACTGATGTTAAACTGCCAGTAATGTGCACAAAGGTTGTCCGATGTTCGAACATGATGCCACCCCAAACTATTAAGCCTGGTGTGGGGCTGGTGAGACAGTCGACGATATAGGCTGGTAGGTGACGTTCTCCAGGAAGCCGCCACACATGTCCACGACCGCAATTCCTCCATAAAAAAAATCGGGATTCATCTGAAAACAATACCCGATGTCATTTGTTCGTCCAGTGACGATAACGTCGACACCAAGCCATACGGGCAGCTCTGTATCAAGTGGTTAAAGGTACCCCAGTGGCTGGCTGCCGTGCAAGCATCCCTGCCTCATGAAACCTGTTACGGATGGTTTGGCAGAAGACAGATGCCCCATCTGATAGTGGTAGGTAGGTTTAAATATGACTTGTCGTGGCGAACTAGTCCCCACAACACATTCGCCGAATTTGCCTATCAGTCCAATCTGATGTGCACCTGGAGGATTCACTGCCTCTTTGCCGTGTTCTTAGATGGTCCTGCGTCCATCGTGCCAGACATCACTGAATTGTACTGACGTCCCGCCCAAGACGACTGGCAATTGTGCGCATCAACAGGAGCACAAACCGAGATAATGTAGTTCTAGGATATGTTCTCGTTCCTCAGACGATAACTGCTGGTATTCAGTTCGCTGATGTCTCCGAGGTATTTTCTACCCTTTTTCAAGTTCCGTTACAACAATAATCTGTCATTGATAGCAGATACAGAGCAAGCCAGCTACTGGCATTTATAGCCAGAAACTGGGTATCATGTGACCAGATGCGCACGCGCATTTAATCATTTACATATGACTCTGACATCTACCAATCCTGTAATTTTACCATCGCTACGCGCATTCCTTCATGGTGTTGCAATTTCACTTTTGACGAGTGTATATATATATATATATATATATATATATATATATATATATATATATATATATATATATATATATATTATATATATATATATATATATATATATATATTTGGCATTAATTGCATGCATTGACCGTTGTATTGAATATGAATGTACTCCGTATCGAAGTGCGGGTTTTCAGCTAGTTAAGATATATTAAAACTATTAACGGTCTACGAGCATATTCTTAAACGCGTTTGACCGACTTAAATAAAAATCTCTGAAATTGAGACAGTCTGAAGGTGGTTCATACTGTTTTAGAACAGATGGGTGTTGTCCATGATTCTGATCCTCGACTCACCAGATCATGACAGATTAATTTGCATTAATTACCAAATTCTGCTGAATTATGCAAGCAGTAAATTAATGCATACATTGTTTCCTTTTTCATATTAAAATAGATTATACTCTTCATTAACGGAATGATAATTTTTCCCCAGACAAATATATGTACGTATTACATTATATAAACACTTTTATTACACCGTTTATCCCATACATAAATATTTAAAAAAAACTATTTTATTGTTTAGGAAGAAATTTCCCAATAATCCCCTTTCACTAAGTTAAAATATTCCTCATGCAGAAAATTTAATCAATATTATTCTGTCGTTCATTGTATTGAAAACTTAATAAACGGATATCAAAAAAGTGTCCTAGTTCTTTTGAAGGCTTCCAAAGCATAATAGCAGTTGTCCTTATTCTAGTACATTATATCCATAAAAGCATGAAGCATAAAAAACTGATGGAATCCAATGCAATAAAAAAGAAATTTGGAGAAGCATTTGCTCATTACGGTGAACAAATGATCGCATATGATTATCGGAAAAAAAGGGAACGAATAATGATATTTCTACTACTAATTTATCGACATGACAATTAACTATCCAATACATGTTTATGAATACAATAAGAGGTTTTGTATATAATTGCCTTGCGAATCCTTAAAGACATGTAATTCATTGTTTAAAATGTGTTTAAGTTCATTGTTTAAAGTATGTTTCCCCTTAATAATCTAAGTTCCTTTGTTACATTTGTTCACAAAACTGGGGAGGGAGGTAGCCTAGTGGTAGCACGTCATCTTTTGGTACTGTGGGTTCTCGGATGGAATCCACACAACCGGCATTATATACTTTCGTGTCTAGGCGGAATATTGGCACGTTAAATCTGTAGACTGGAAAGTCCTTATAGGAGGTCAGAGAGGGTGGGAGAAGGCACGATCCCCCAGATGTACTCGGTCAAATTTGAGGTGGCACCTTGTTAAGTCGGACTCGACACTTGTGGTGCCATTATGAATTGGAGTCCCCTCTGGCCGCAAACCTATGTGGCTCTAGTCTGGAATATTTCCGCCCATGGACCATAAGCAGCAACAAAACTGAGTGGTATTGCTATTTTTTTAACATGTTAGACTAATATTGATTTACTACACGCTACTGTTGCAAAGGAACTTGAAACGAGTCCTACAAACGTTCCTTAGACGTTAGAAACAACATCGCTTCTCGTGTCGATTAGGAGAGTATAGAGCAGTAGAAACATAATATATAGACAAGTGCAAAAATGTGGCTGATATTACCTACAACTGATGTATGATGATGAAGCTCCACGAAGACGGCTAACGACGCCAAAAACAGATGAAATGAGCACATTATACTCATCCAAAAGGAAAGAGTTTTATCATTTACGATTTTGATCAATAAGGGTAGGCTTTATAAATGCAACACGCGTAAGATTATGGTATTACGGTATAAGAAAGCAAAATTGTAAATATAATCGTATTTTTATATTAAATGGAACTAATTATGTGGCCTTATCGCGTAAATTTAGGAACTTTAATTTTTTTCAATACTCTGCCCACATTGTTTAGTGGTTATCGTCACGAGCTTCCACGGAATGTTACCGGATTCAAAGCCCGTCTACCCAATCTGCTGCTCTACCCTCATAGAGTGCGGTGTTTCTTCGTCTTTATGTTGCTTCTATAATAAAGAAGCCGACAAAACTTCGACAGGAAATGGACGAATGTTGATAACAAATGTGCCTACCACGTTGGAAAGAAAACAAAACAGAACTAATTCATTGAGGAAGCAGCAGAGATAGTTAAAAAGATCATGCTTCCCTGACGTGTGTATAGATACTAAGTGAATACCTAACGAAAATTCCTTCCCTTTTATACAGTCTTCCTTAAAAATGATTTAAGGGTTGAAATTTAAATATTGTAAGCAGTAAAATGCCCACTAAAGATTATATAGTACTTCCAGTATTGTCAATAAAAAACATAAATGACTCTTTATAATGAACAAATTTAAACATAATTATATTATACAACATAGTTATGTTCATCGATATTTTTGCTACTTTATATCTCGACATTTATTTCTTCCTCCTTCATAGCTTAAAGGATTTACGATTTTCCCTTGTTAAAAAATAGTTTCTTTCGTGTCTGTTTTGTTATATAAAGGAAACAATGTATATAGGAAAAAGTTTTCCCTCCGCTTATTTGAATCTCATGTTACGTTTACATAGTAAATATATATTTCAATTCTCTTGCATAGATTTTAAATTGGAACAAGATTTCATGGATATTTTGCGAACAAAATTCCTTACAGGACGAAATTGTGTAACGGAAATGCGACACGCAAAGAAAGGTGGTGTGTCATTGCTACGGCAGGGTGAGTTGCGTTGGCTTGGTCATCGCTTGTTGTGAATTTATTTGAAACTGGATATAAGTAGGATTCTCAGAAGAAATTGTGGTGATATTTCAGTTGTCCAAAATACCACCAACGGGAAAAGGACTGCTTCGTTATAGTTCATGTTTCAAGATCAGCAGTATGAAAGATGTTACTTCTTCCCCAATGTCGAACATCCAAAGTATGCGAAGCACCCAAAGCAATGTCGAGCACACAAAGCGTTTATAAAGTTAAAGCTGCTGTGTACAAACCCTATTGTATTCGCTCACCTCAATGGTAAACTATGGAGAAAATTTGTCCAAGGATTGCCGACTTGGATTTAAAGGATATTTTTTTTAATTGCACTCCGTAATAGAGATAGAAATTTTACGTTGATGGGACATTTTCTTTTTTTTAAATGCAAATAATATTTTTAAATTTAAATTATTCGGGGACAAAATCTGATGGAACGTGCTTTAATCGCTTTAATCGCTTTAATCGTGCTTTCATCAATTCCTTTGGTGGACGAAATTTATAAAATGAATCCTGTTGCAAGGTGCAGGAAAGTTCAAGCTATCTGAATATACCATTTTTATTTGAGTATCAGCATTTATGTAGCTGTAAATAGTAAAAACATTTTATATAGGTTAACATTGAGGTGAGCTAATCCAGTAGGGTTAGTAAACAGCAGCCTTAGGGGAGGACATATTTGGATTACATATCAAAACTAACCCGTTTCTATTATCTAGATAGTTAGTCTTTTGATACAGGTTTTGAAGATTTCAAAGATCGTGTATTGAGAAGATGGATTCCATAAACTATATCAGTTATTTCAGTAATCATAGACCTGCTTTACGCGAAACTGAAAATTATTGTAATCGAACGTTTGTGTCAATAATAAATGATTTAATTGTAGTACCACTAATAAAAATATTTAACTACCGTGTTCGTATATCAGTCTTGCATTGAACGATAACCGAGATTAAGCGTTCAAAAAAAGATGATTTTGATGGGAGAGGCTCCACAAATCCATCTTTCATGCATGTCGATTTTAGCTAAGAAAAAGGTGTGTTTTTTTCTCAACAAAAGCTTTATATAATTTTTCTTCTGACACGGACGTATAGATAATTATATATATTTCTTATAAAAGAGATTTTCATTAAAAGTTTTGGTTGACAACATCAACTAAATAATCCACAGATTTAGGAAGAAATCTCTAAACTCTTAAAATTATCTCTGTCTGTAGGTGTATATGGGCGAGCGCGCGCGCGTGCGTAGTCTATACCGATTATTGTCTAAACCTATGGGTTTCAGGGAAAACCAAGATGTAATAAAGGTAAGTTAATGCATTGAATCGAGATAATAGCTATTAGTATAAACTGAGTTTGGATGAAATACTAATATGAGGTTTTATTTGATTCCATGGTTACCAGTTTTGGTTTCTATTGAGATGTCTCGTTAAACGTGTACTTTCGCTTTCTTCCGAAATTTTAACAGTCTCCTTTACCTATATTCTTAAGTACAATAATATTTATTTCATCATTTATCCTTCAATCAAAATCAACTGAGTTAATTCTCAAGTGGGAACATTTTCGAAGCCACACATAAGTTTAAGTCATATCAAGGATGCAATATATGAACATCAGCTAGACATATATATTTACTAATAATTGAAAATGAAGTTCATAGGCGACAAGATAATGTAAACTAAGATGACCGATTAGCTTAAAACAATTGTAAAATTCTAGATAATTAAGCGATTACACACGGTTTACATCCTGCAACGCCTATGAGTCAATTCAATATGATAAAAATAAATTCAGAAGGTCATCTCCTCCTACAGTTTCTATCCTAAAAAAAATATCCTTATGAATATTTCTGTGATGAGTCCTCTAATTTCCACAAGCGTTTTCTTTCAAAAAGAAGTGAAACGTTTTCTCCTTAAATGATGCACACTTGAAAAAAAAAGACGCACCAAGAAGGGGTAATACAAATTTGACATAAATTGATATACAGGTTTCGATGGAAAATGTGACGGAAATGCTCCCGTACAGCGGTGGGATATGAACCTGACTGTCTTCCGCCATACGGGCCGACAAACAGGAGTGATGGTCTGGGCTGCCATTTCATTTCATGGCAGGACCCCTTTGGTTGTCATCCGCGGTACCCTTACAGCACAGTGGTAGGTCGACGATATTTTACGACCTGCTGTGTTGCCCTTCATATCACGCCATCCTAGGATTACATGTCAACAAGATAATACCCGCCTGCACACGGCGAGAGTTTCTACTGCTTGCCGTCGTGCATGCCCAACGCTACCTTTTCCAGCAATTTCACCGGATCTCTCCTCCATTGAGCACATTTAGAGAATTATGGACAGGACCCTTCAAGAAGATCAGGAGTTTGACGATATAACGAGCTAATTGGACATAATTCGGCACGATATCCCACAGGAGGACATCCGCCACCTCTATCAATAAATTCCAAGCCAAATAACTGCTTGCATAAGGACCAGAGGTGTACCGATGCGTCATTGACTTTTTCACTTTGTGAAGCTCTTTCTCTTGAATAAATCATCCAATTCTTCTCAAAGTTTAATCATTTGCTTTTCTGTACATCACGTTTACATATTTTCGTCCCATTCGGATAACTCCTTCTTGGTGCGTCTTTTTTTTTTGTGTCTAAGATTGTATATTTACCACTTCGTATTTGCTCCATTCATGTTCCCCCCTTCTTACAAATACTAAGAAATTTTAGAGTTATTCTTAAAACATTATAGAACTTTTGATGGAAAATATACTCACATTTGGAAATCTAAAATGTTTTAAATTAGTTTTTTATAAAAGTCATGCATAACTACTTTGTTTCACGTATATTTATACAATCCATAATCACTTAAGAAGAAGAAACCTGTTAAAAAAATACATTTTTTCAAGAATAGTGGTATTTATGTCACAAATTTTAAATTGGTTTGATCATATTTAAAAACTCTTCAGAGCAATTCTCCGATAAACACATTTTAAACCTTTTTAAAACTAGCCCACGCATATACATAAAACACTCATTATTCAAAAAAGTTTCAAAACCACTGCACTGGTAGAAATAAGATATTATTCAAATGGTACATCCTCAATGGTTACGAAAGGAAAATACTTTAAAAAGGAAAATCAGACTTTATTGATGCATTTTTTCAAACATGCAGTTCAACAACCAGAAAATAGAAAATCAATGGAACCACATTAAAAAATTACTACTTATAAAATATACAAAATTAATTTAAATAAAATAATTTTCTCATTCAAACCTTACTTTGAAGTGACGGCAGAAAACTGAAAAAAATTACTCATATGTATGTTTCAAATGCGTATGCTTCTTTGAAACAAAATTAAACACATTTGTTTGAAATTTTTTTTTTTAATTCGACGTTAATAAATGACATCCTTCCGTAAATTCTATAATTTTTTAATCATTGAATGCTCTTTATTTACCGATATATGCATTAAAGTTAAACTAATTTTTACATTGAAAATATTCAGTTGCTATAAAAATGTAGAAATAGCAATCGAATTACTTCCTTTGTATGAAATTCAAATATTCTTTGAAATAAAATTTTCATTATTTACACCCTTTAGTTTTTCGTTGAATCCCCACAAAAACCAGCCCAAATAATACTTTTGCTTCAAGGGAATGTTTATTATATCCTTAAAGTACCCAGTAAAAAGCCAAAGGGAATATTCTTAGAAATAAAAAGTAACGAGGGATTGTCATGCTTTTAAAGATTTTCAATTGATTTCATGTGACTCTTATATGCAAACGTAAGAAAAAACCATGTATGAAAGAGAAGATGGGGATTGTGATATTACAAGTGTTCAATGCAAGCTCTCGTTGTAAATCGCTAGATATACCATAGCTGGTTAGATAAGTACTCGCTCTGTTCAGAATGTCTCAACAGCAGTAATAATCCAATGTTTCTACATAAGTTTATAGAAGATCTTCGTAGTCCTTAATATACCTAGAAAGGCCACTCATATGGTATAAAGGTTAGCGCTGTGAGCTTCCACGCAGTGGGTTTTGGTTCAAATAGCGTTTAAGACTTCTCGTATCTGCATATTATCTCCTCATAGTGGACAGTCGTGGCTCACCAAAATGGTGCTCCCATAAAAAAGAGCCAGCAAGACTTGCAGTGTCGATGAGCTAATGTCGAAGAACCAAGTGCCTTTAGCGATAGAAAAAATTATGTATATGCTCATAAAAAATATATACCATAGAAAAAATTAGGACATTTTGAGATTGAGGAACAAAACTGGAAAAAAAAACCCCGCTAATTTAGACTACTAAACCACTCCAAAAACAGCAGGAAACATATAATTTAGTTGTAGATCCGCCAGTAATATCCTCAGCTACAGAAAGAATAAAGTATGAAACATAGTGGAAAATCCTGACGCCTGCTTTGAAATAATGCCTCTGCACCTGCTAATGTAGTCAAAACAGGCAAGAAAGAAGAAAAAGAAGCCTCTGACCTGCCAGTGTAGTAAAACAGGCAAGAAAGAAAAAAAATTAGCTGATTGGTTGATTTGTTGGTTGGAAGTGCCACAGTCAGTTTCTGTTAAATTGGACAAAACTCAGGCAACTGTTTTTATTTATTTTTTCCTACTGACGCTTCCTTTTTGGTTATTAATAAGAATTCAGATCATATGATATTGAATTTTCTTTTCGAAAAGAAATTAACTTAATTAAATCTTTACTTTTAAGATCTTAAAATAAAATTAAAAAGGATGTAACTGCCTAAGTTAAGCTAAAAAATACTATCCTAAAAAAGTACTTTAAAATAGAACTCATTAATCATAAACTAAATGCCCCGAATTAAGTTCTTCTTTATCAGCTCATTAAAGTGCAATTAACCGAATTTTTGTTTGTTGTTATATGCATAAAAAACAATATTAAACCTCCCCACTTTGGTATCAAGAAAATAAAACTTTTGCTGCCCGTAGCTAGCAGAATATTATTGTACAGTAAAATACAATGAGCGCTTATCTCCAGCAACAATTCTTGCATTTTTATTCCTTTTGATTCAACACTTTGTTCTCAAAAACAGATTGTGCTTGTTGCTGAAGACGAAAGATAAATTTCTTGAAAGCTACGTTGAGAGTTTAACAGTTTAAAGTCTTCTACCAGGACCAGGAGAGGAGCTTAGGTATTCTTTTTTCATTTCGAAAAGGATTTTCTCCCTGTTGAGTAATTTCAGCATTTGAAAGAAATTATATTTCCGTTCTTACATCCTCACATTGTGACGGCAACAAGCTCTCTTTCTATTTTTTTTTCTGTTCCCCATTTTTCTGTCACCATTGATTTATTTAATCTCTGTCTGAACCTTTCAACTTTTTTTTAATATCGATCGTCTAATATCAAACAAAGTCAATCTAATGCGTAAGTGATGAACATTAGCTATGGAGAGAGGTCAGTTTTTAGAATCTATCCAGTTTACTCTGAAAGGGAAATTTTCCCAGTTCGTTCGATCATATAATTTCCTTTGCAGCTATTTCATTTTGCATGCGTGACAGAAAAGTAAAATCATTTTTAAATGTTTGCTAAGCTGTTGTATTATTTGAAGTTTGTGAATTAAACTATGCTGTTTGCTAATATTGTTTAGTTAAATGGCAAGGCAGGCAATGACGGTAGTAGTGTAGTACGCAAATACAGGTCTAAAGTAAAGATCGTCAAGTATTTGAAAGCCTTATTTGAATAGTGGTCCAACTTCATTCTTGTTCATTTTGAGATATAGAGCCTTAAAGTCTAATGAGTGCTGAGAAGTGACTACTGATGTCTGAATTGTAATGCACTCTGTTGGCAGCAGAAGTAAGCTGGAGCTGTAACAGTTTAAAAATAAGATAGAAATGACTTGTATGAACATGAAAGTTAGGCTAATTCCCTTTTTTTAAAGTGGAGTTGGACACTATTCAAATAAGGCCTTCATTCATTCCTAAAATTGTAATATATTCACAAGTTAAACTTGGGCAAAAACTGTATTGTGCGCAACGCTACAACATTATCCTCCTATTCTTTAACTAAACCAAAGACACGGGCATTGCTCACATTGGATCCCGAGAGTAAAGTTTCTCCGTTGTGACCGAAATTGTTCATATGATTTGCGATAGGTTTGATTCATCACGTGGTCAAGCATTGTGGTATGCGATTGGTTAAATATTTTATCGTTAATATGATCCAGAAAGCATTGGAACAAAATATTTTGATCTTTATATTCTCTCTGCTCTTAACTTTTTAGTTTTCCCATACAAAAAATTATATATTTACATAATACTCACTGAAGATAGGCATAACTTGCAGATTCACCTGGTCGTTGTAAAGGATGATTTTCAACCCTTTGCCAAACATATGAAATCATCTTAATACTACAAATACAGCATCATTGATAATTAAACGAGAAATAAAAAACTATTTACATGACAACATCCTTTGTCTGTTATCGATTGTTCTCAGAAAGAAAGGAGAAATAAAGGAATAATGGAAATCAATGAATATATTTTTCATATGGCCATGATATATCAGTTGATGGAATATAAGACTCGAGGTCAAGGTCAGAATTTCCAGAGCTGTCCTAGCATAATGTTGTAAAACATTTTCCCGAGAACATATTTGGTTAGATTTATTCAGATGAAGAAATGATTATTTTCCATAAGAGTTAGAAATAATAATGCATGTTAATGATATGTGACGCAAATGACACTACATAAAATATTGATATTACATATTCAAAGCACAAATGCCATCTATATCCTTTATCCAAAGGAAAGAAATAACATTTTCCAAATCTATTTGTAGAAAAAAACATACTCGACCTACCAAGTATACATTTTTTTTCCGGGAAGTAAAGCATTCTGAACTAATGTTGCTGGGATTTTTTCTTTAGTACGTGCATGTGGAAAAATAACACAGAGAAAAAACCCAGTGCAAGGAAAATGACATTAGTATATTATATCAGAATACTTCATTGATCTCCGAAAGTATACTGCAAACAAATAGAGCCTCTTCAATATATACCCTTCAAAATACTGTTGAATATTTCATAAATGCGAACATCAGTTTCTTATTTATTTGGAGCAAGCCTATATCGTATGATAGGAATCGCCTTTTGATACATGAAGTCAGTCTTAGCTTATAAGAGTGATCACGTCGGTTTGCACTAAACTAAATTCCCGTGTTGCTTTCTTAATTAGAATACATAGAGAAGTATGATAAGCCCTGATTAAAAGGAAAGTTCTTAACAGTACCATGCAAAATACGCGTTTTAAAAGATGATTGAAATTTTTATCCTGCAATTTCAATTTTTAAATTCTGTTCTTTGTTTTTCTCTAGTAGTTCACATAGGAAGGCTTATTTAAATAGTGGTGCAACCCCATCCTTGTTATTTTTGAGATACAAAGCCTTATAGTATAACGTCTGCTAAGAAATGAGTGCTGAAGTTTGATTTGTAATGCCCACTGTTGGCAGCAGAAATAAGCTGGAGGTGTGCCAGTTTAAAAATAATTTAGAAATGACTAGTATGAACATGAAAGTGAAGCTAACTCCATTTTTTTTTAAAAGTGGAGTTGGACCACTATCCAAATAAGGCTTTCATATTACGTTATAGTAATGTGTTATAATGTTTTAGGATAGTTGTCAGCTTTTTCATATAGGAATTAAAACTGAAATTTGCAAAAATTAGTATTTTAAAACATTATAAAATGTCCTTAATATAATATAGGATATAGGATTTGCCTACATAGTACATGCATAATTTTAAAACAAAGAGTAGTGCAGTAGTGCTTATATGTATTTCTTACCAATAATATAATTCTTATAGAGACATCGATATTATCAAACCGTGGCAGCTACATACAATGTCTTAGTAATTTCGGAAATGCAACTAATAAAAAATACTGCATTAAAATAATTAACAGATTCAGGGATGTCTCAACTCAGAAAAATATTCATCTACCTCAGTCATGCGGATCTCAAGTTCAATAACACCGCAGATCTAGTACACTAAAAATCCATCAATACCTTCAATGATTGTTACCTTCAATGAAGTTTTTTTATGGGAATAATATATTGATTAAATATTCATTGATGATATATTACAAACATGGAAGTATAACTTGATTGGTAAGAAGATAAATTTAGGATACAAAAGAAGGATACGCAAAACAGGTAAGTCCGCAACTTAGACGCATTACATCCTGAATCAAGTATTTTTTTTTTTAAACTGAAGCAGCATTTCGTTTTTTGCAATGTGCCATATATTTTTCCAGGGTGCAGCAAAGATTTTGAAAGATAATGGGAAAAACTAGCATTTCTTTCGAAAATAGCACATGGTTATCTGAAAAATTCAAAGGCTACAGGACAACTCATAAGGCATCTTCAAATTTCGAAAAAGGCATTGATGTAAAAAGCTCTCTGAGCCATGTCCTTGTCTGTAAAATTGGGATCAAATAGGGCTTAAATATACCCCCGAAAGAGTCGGTGACGGGATGATTGTAGGACTCATAGACTTAGCTTGTATATATTCGAAAAGGAGAAATATGCAGCAACAAAAACAATAATTTTGTTCCTTTTGTTACTCCAGACCATTAAAATAGGCCATTATAAGTCGTTTATTTAAAGGCAATGGTTACTATATACTGACTTTCTGCCCTTAAAGTCTAGAAAACTGAAACTATACTCTTCAGTCTATAGAGCTTGTTCGCTTGCCGGAATTGCCCAAGTGTCAGACTCCAAATCACATTCAATTCCCTCAAAATGAAAATTAACTATTATTTTTTAAATAAATTTGTATTTAAAGAATGACAAGAGTAGAAAAAAAGGGAAAACACTAGATAGACGCATATATTAATTTCTTTGAAGAGGCGACAAAAAAAACAAAGAGACACATGTTAAAATGTAAGAAATATCAGTGTTATAGTTAGCGTTTAAACTAGTGTTCAGTTACGGTAAATTCAAAAAGGTTAAACTCATAGTATTCAAATCATAAATAATTGCATTATTTATAATACCAATATGAAACGAGTACAAATCAATATACAACAGTTCAAACACAATTTATTGATTTCTTTAAAGCACAAAATTTTTGTAATGCAAAAGATCTGATTGCATTATATTCGATACTCTATAACGATACCCCATGCATTTCTTTAAAAGTAAAATATTATAGCATTCTATTGCATATGGGGGCATTTAACTGAGGCTGTTTTATTCAAATAATAGCTGATATAGTATAACATTGTATATTTCATTTTAAATTTTTCTCTTCAATGAACGTGAAGCATTACGAGAATGATTAAGGAATATGAGATTTATTTATTTCTTTACACCGTAACTACTTAATTGAAGCGTGTCTCCCAGAATTTTTTTAACACTATTTATGAAAGTTATCTTTTAAAATATTTCCCAACTATGTATAATTTGTCTTTCTTATTTATGACCTACAATTCCTAAAGATTTCACTATAATCATGAATTTTTACTAAAAAGTTGAATATAAGTTTTAATTTAATAAGTTTTTATCTTTCATTTATAATTTAATTTTAACATGTGCGCAAGTTTATCTTTAGGCGTTATTACTTAAACAGCGTTCTTCTTGATTACTGTCTCCATCACGCAGCTGGAGATTCCCTCTAACAAACTGAAGATTCTGAAAATAATGACGTAATATTAAAGTTGTTCAACGAAAAGTCACGTGACTACTTCTTTTTCCAGAAGAATAACGTGATAAAAACGTTTGCTTTTATGTACCTGGTAAATAATATAACTAAATTACTAAAGGCACTTAAAAAAAATTCTTAACAAAAAATATAATGAGAACTACGTACTGCATATTTATTCTCCGTCTTAAACAAGTTCTTTATTTACCAACTATTTTTTTTTCCTTTCATGAATTACATAACTAAAACCTTTAATATCGTTGCCACTAAACATCAACAAAAGAAGTTGATCCAAAAAATTCCTCCGCTTAACGATAAGCAAATTGAAAGGAAATTAGTTTATAATTAAACTTTACTCATCATTTTATCGCAGTGCTTTCTTTTTCTTAAAAGCTTCAGATTCTAATTTACCATGAGATGAATAGTTTTCCCAGAAAAATCTTTTATGGTGATTTTGAAAGCAATATCATACAGTTCTTCGACGGGAAATATGAAGACAAAATGCATTCTTTTATCTCTTAAGTGAAAAATTAATTACTGAACTCAGGAAGTCCTAAAATGTTTACGCTTCGCATTTATACATCCATTATTAGTTTTTAATTAATGGCAACAAGACTCAATTTAGATCGATAATGGCTTTTCTGTTAGGAAAATAAGAAACTAAAAGAACCGTCAAACTCAGAGATAGGGATGTTACACAGTTGTAAGTTCCCGTTTTCCATGCAATATAGTGTATATTTATTGTAAACCAACACATTTATTGGTTTAAATCGAAGAACTTCTAATTAAGTTCAAATAGACATTTGAATTTTTGACTAAAATAACAATGTTTATTTGACATAACGTATTCAAAATGAAAAGACAGGATTCAAAGTATATTATTATGAATTCATTATTTTGCGTTTATATTGATGCATTGTCATTATCTTAAAGTTGTGTGAATATATAAAAGAGAAAAAGCTGAATTTGCTCTTAGTATTCCTGGGTTTGTTTCTATGCAATGAAAGCTGTAAATAAATCAATTTTTTCTTAGTTTTCTGTTGATTTCTAACTTTTCTGTGTTGGAAACTTTAACTCAAACAATATAGTTCAGCATACATCTAGAAAAGATGGACAAGTTATCTGTTTGAGCATGCAGCTAGAGCAAAGAGACAACTACAGCCATTGCAAAGCAGTTGCAAAGCAGATCTGGACACCAGGTTTTGCGGTTTACATTAAACAGAGGATTCCCTCGAGGGAATCTACTGTTTGCCTGCAGTCCCCTACGGTATGTACCGTTAACAGACCGTCTACGGAAGTGTAAAGAACACAAGACATGGACACCAACTCAGTTGGGGAATGCTTTCTTCACTAACGAGAATCGCTTCCACCTCAGCAGTGTTTTTCAGTCGGCAGCACATGCGGACTAGAATCCCTGTTGTAAAATTGTGTGTGTCCCTTAAGTTTTGCAATCCAATGTATAAATATTTCTTGACAAAAATTAAGTTTTTTTACATATAGTTTTAGGGATTTCATATTTGATAAAAAATCCTCAACACCGATCGTTTCATAACCAGAAAAAAAATCAAGAAAGGAAACCTTCCCGAAAGAAAATAAATATACTAGCTACTATTTCAATACATTGATTATTTAAATAATATATTACATTGTATATAAGAGAGGAATGATATTTCAGAAATATTTACTATTCAAGACTTAAATTATTTTTTCTTGTAGTTTTATAGAAATTCTTAGTTTCTTAAAAAAAATGGTTATTCTCTTTCTGACTTTCAAATAAAATAGATTTATAAGGGATAAACTAAAGCCCCGCAATCATACAGATTATGCAGTACAGTGTGACATAAAGCCAATTACAATGGTGTAAAGTTTTGGTTTTAAATAGAAAAATAGTAAGATTAATTTTATATCGCCTATTCCCAAAATGAACGTTTTTCTATAGAAAGAATTACATGACGGTGTATTATTTTTGCTACTTAACTAAACTCAAAGACACGTGGTGACAAATGCTATAAGCTTCCGGGTTAAAACAAACGTCAGATCTGTAAATAAAGAGTTGACACACAAACAAATGCGCTTCAAGGAATTAATTTTTTTTCTCCTTTCAGTAAAAAAAAAAACAGACGGGCATTCACTTTAAAAAAAATTGCCTCTAACAAACAAGAACTAAGGACGCTTATATATTTAAAAATTATATATTCTTATATATTTATGTATTTGTAAACTTTTATTCTCTTTAGTCATTAATGATGCTAAATGTTTATATATTTTAGCTTTTTAATTTTACCTGATTATTTTACTAGCATTAAAAATTGATTCTAAAAAATTATTTCGGATAAATTGCATTTATATTTAATAATTTTCGGAACGTTTCACCACCAAATATGCACCCCTTACAAAGCAATGCTTTAAAATGTTTTTTTTCTTTTTTAAAAAAGAAAAAAAAGGGGGAAAAGAAATCTTATCAAGTATGAAAGCAAAATATGCGAAATATTTTTCTCTTATGATAATGAGAGTAATTTTAAGACATTTACCGCTAGATACGTGAAGTAAGTTTAATGCCTGTGTGATTGAATTAATGAAAAACGATATTCTTTTCTCTTCAGTTGAGTTTTTCATTCCGTCTCAACTTAGTTATCATGTCTCCAGGACTCTTAAATCAATTCTGAAAATTAATTAAATAAATGTTTTGCATTATTTCGATAATTGTTCGATTGAGATGCAGGCAATTATATTTTACCACTTTTTTTTCGGTTCCAAAATGCAAAGAATTCATTAAGAATTCGAGAACTTCCATTATATCCGTTGATGCAATTAAAATAAATAGATTTGTATGCTGATGTTTTTATGGATTGACTCTGTTATTCCATTTTCAGTCTCTAAATTAAGTTTTTATCAAGGTTTGAATTGTAACATCGGGAGAGAAATATCATAAGTTTTCTTCATGGTATTTTGTTTGCATTCTTTAAATAATATCCAATTAACTACTTCTGTGAAACTTTGAAGTTTTTAAGAATCACTTTCTCGGTAAATAATAAAAAAAACTTTGATTTCAATGCACCATTTTTTAGTTCTATAACTACGTAAATTGATGACGTAACATTTGGTAGTTTTTCTCAAAAGTAATATTGCTCAGATACGATTTAACTGCAGATTCTAACCGTATCAGTGAATAATGGATTCAGATCTTATTCAGATTTTTCAATCCTTGTTATGATAAGAGAGAGAGAACTTCTATATAAACACCTGTTTGTGTTTGCTTGTGTTGCTAGTGACTTTCCTTCTAAAATAACCGCGACTTAATTGCAGT
Organism: Dolomedes plantarius; assembly: GCA_907164885.2. Taxonomy (NCBI): domain Eukaryota; kingdom Metazoa; phylum Arthropoda; class Arachnida; order Araneae; family Dolomedidae; genus Dolomedes; species Dolomedes plantarius. Next base: position 154,177,187 of record OU015497.1, on the reverse strand, counting down.
GTATTGTCGAATGGGTAAGAAAGAGATGTGATGTAGTGTTAGAGTAAGGTTTATCTTAAGAAGGTGAACGTTTTAAATCAGAATCAGTTTAGTCAAAGTCAGTGTGCTTGTCTTGTAACTAATTCAGAAAATTTTGAACCACAATACTGGGAGAATTTCACATAATGGAGTGGGTCGAAATAGATAATTTTTAAAATATCGTAAAATGCCCTCTCGTAAGTGAGCAGCGAATATAAAATTTGCAATTAAAAGTACCAGGGGGCATGAACCTTAGTTTCGTTCACATAAGGAACTAGCTAGCAAGGAATTCACGATGTGCTCACAGACAGTGATACAATTCTAAAAGCAGAATCTGGCTATACTTTGCTACTGATTGATAATTTGCTATTACTCCAATCCACAACGGAGTGATCACGCCAATTTCCACTATTTCAGGTACAAAATTTATCGCTAAAGGGATAGAAAACTGAACGAGAAGAACATTCTTGCATCGCAAATCGCCGAAGATACTTGTTTCTTCACATTGTGATGGGGGTCAAGCTGTCAGTTATTGGAAAATTTAAGACAAATTTCGCTTCGAGATATATGCTGCGTCAAGTGTAGTTGTCGCTTATACTATCCTTAGAAGCATGCAATATAAAAGGGAAAATTACTTCCATTGTTGCTTATGTTAGTACTAGATGGTACCCGTCAAAACTTGACGGTTATTAAGTAAACATTCCAATAAAAAAAGGGTTCATAACCTTATTAAAATATTAGAAATTCATATGAAAACCACGTGTGCTGGTAATTTAGAAATATTCAATAAAACACTTCAAAAAAATGTAAGAATATTTTGCGGTTATATTAGGTATTCGCTTTGAAAAGCACGCTACCGTACAGACACTTTTGAACATATCACTATCCATGCGCCGAGTTTGCAACTTTCCGAAAATACAAAATTTGATATTATTGTAATATCTGGTTAAAATAATCCCTATATATAAAACGCGTAGGTATGCGGCACAAAAATCTACGATATTTCTACACTTCGAATGGCAACGGCTGCAACTACCGGATGTAAACAGCGGCTGTCCGCAATTTAAAACCGCGTATGTGTAGTGGCGGCATAAGTTACAACCGCTGATCTTTTGACAATACATGTTTAGACCTATCAAATCCAGTGTTTAACCATGGACAGTTGTATGTAGGTTTATCTAGAATCCATTCTTTTGATTCTGTCGCTTTAGTATCTCCTACTTTTGAAATACTCAAATCTGTATATCAAGAAATTTTATGAATATCATAGTTGAAATCCACACTATATTTTAGTACTTGCTGAATTCTTGCTCCATTTTATAAGTGAGGAAATTTTCCCAACAATTTATTATTTAATATGATTAAGTGTAGATATCTGAATTGTGAACAGTAATACATACAGAGAGTGATGTAATCAACACTGTATTTAAAATTTCCCCCCAACAATTTCTTATTTCTTGTAATGGTAAAGTGTAGATATCTTAATTTTGAAAAATTGCTGAATTTTTGCTCCATTTTATAAATGAAGAAATTTTTCCAGCAATTTATTATTTAATATGATTAAGTGTAGATACCTGAATTGTTAACAGTAATTCATACAGAGAGTGATGTAATCAACACTATATTTCAAATTTTCCCCCTGCAATTTCTTATTTGTTGTAATGATAAAGTATAGATATCTTAATTTTGAAAAATAGTACATACAAAGAGGGATGTAATTTTTAAAATCATTGATGTGGGCTTTCTCAGTCTTATCTTTAACTCTGTTCTAAGGTAATGGAAATTCACATTTTTTGATCACGATGTTTTAGAATCAGCTTAATAGAGAATACCCCTTAACAATACATATTTATGATGACAGGTAATTGTAACATTCCTTACATATGTCACTTTCAGTTGCGTTGTTTTGCAAAAGGAAATTTAAAACTAAAAGTGACCATGCTGGTCACGCAGCGGCTAGTATGGTTAAAATATAAATATATATATATAAAAAAAGATGAATGAATGACTAACTTCATGTTTACATTTTCAAGTCCCGAATATATAAAATGAATACTTGTTATTAATTTAATTGAAACGCTATGAAAACGTGAAAGGTATTGGAAAATTTACAGACTTTTAAAAATTTAAGAAAATTTTGCCGTTATGTTAGGTATTCGCTCTGAAAAGCACACTACTATACAGTACATACCATAGATAGTACCTGTCAAAACTTGATGGTAAGTAATTGAACAGTTCCAATAAAAAAAAGATTCATAACCTTGTTAAAATATAAGAAATTTTTACAGAATATTACTGTTTTGCAACCTGATGTGTTGCAATTTAGAACATTGAAATTTACTTGAATGTTTGCTGTCTGATTTGTTAATTTTAAATTGTTTTCTAATTTGAAGGTGAAATTTTTAATACTTTTTTTATTAGATCTGAAAAATAAAGTAATATAATTCGAGAAAGTGGCACAAAACAAAATAATAAAATGTCCCCTTATAATCACCTGAAATATTGTTTTAAGGTGACTGCCTACATTTGGAGCCAATTTTTTTTAAAAATCATTTTTTAAAGATTTTTTTGTTTTTTATGGTAAAATAGCACTTGAAAATTAAAAAATAAACAAAAACTTCCCAGTAAATACCATACATTTTTATAAATTGGTCAATTTGAAGTAATTTTCAATGAAAATTAGCTAAAATGCGACACACATGACAGTTATCTTAAATGACCCACAATCTAAGAGAAATTTTAAAATGCAAAAATGTTGCAATATGAAAATTTCCCCCGATTCATCATTCCTCTCCTTATAAAAACAGCCCCAAACACAGTGGCGTATGCAGGGGAGGGGTTGATGGGGGTTAACCTCCCCCCCCCCCCATTTTTTCTGATTACATATGTTACTTAAATAGGTTCAAGCTCTGCACTGATTGCTCAAAAGTACTTTTTCATAGTAACCCCCCCCCCCCCCACTTTTGAAAATTTCAGCGTATGCTGCTGCCCAAACAAAAACTATTTAACTATTTATTATTATGCATCAATTATTGAACGTCATTTCATTAACAATAGCATCTAAAACATTTCCCGAAAATTTTATCAAATTATATGTATTATTGTGTGAAATATCATGATAACGGTAAAGATTTGTGCTAAAAACATAATTCTGAGAAAAACTCAGTTCAAGTTGTTTGCCACTTCAATTTTGTAGCAGACATTTTTTAAAATAGCTATAACTCTGCTTCTAATTGATGTAGAATGAAAATCAAAACGGTTTTGAAAAGAGAAAAGATTGAATTGCACGATTCCTGGAAAAAATAAAATTGACCAAAATAGTCAAAAAATGACATTTTCAACGTAGACAGTCACCTTAAAGGATACACTATCATCGCAATAGAATGCTTTACTAAAAATTATTACAGTGAGGTTTTTTTTAAAAATATTGAAGTTTATAATTTAAAAAAAACGTTCTTGGAAAAAAAAAGCATGCTTGCAGCTGATTTTAAAATCCGACTTGTACAGTCTAACTAATGCAGCCAGATATTTAGAAACAATACTGCTAATTCAATCTATTTCAATGCAATATAAATATTTTATATAATCATGTATTATGCTATATATATGTATAAATAGGCTATGTATAAATATATTAAACAAAAATAAAATATATAAATAAAATCAGATTAAAATATCATGCAAATTATTCACGTGCAAATAATTTTTGCATGTGTATTTCAATTTAATGTACATATATTATATCTTATGCTATATATATGTATAAATAGGTTAAGTATAAATATATTAAGCAAAAATACAATATATAAAGAAAATCAGATTAAAATATCATGCAAATTATTCACGTGCAAAAAATTTTTGCACGTGTATTTCAATTTAATGTACATATATTATATCTTATGCTATATATATGTATAAATAGGCTATGTATAAATATATTAAGCAAAAATAAAATATATAAAGAAAATCAGATTAAAATATCATGCAAATTATTCACGTGCAAAATATTTTTGCATGTGTATTTCAATTTAATGTACATATATTATATCTTATGCTATATATATGTATAAATAGGCTATGTATAAATATATTAAGCAAAAATAAAATATATAAAGAAAATCAGATCAAAATATCATGCATATTATCCGCACGTGTATTTCAATTTAATATACATATATTATATATTATGCTATATATATGTATAAATAGGCTATGTATAAATATATTAAGCAAAAATAAAATATATAAAGAAAATCAGATTAAAATATCATGCAAATTATTCACGTGCAAAAAATTTTTGCATGTGTATTTCAATTTAATGTACATATATTATATCTTATGCTATATATATGTATAAATAGGCTATGTATAAATATATTAAGCAAAAATAAAATATATAAAGAAAATCAGATCAAAATATCATGCATATTATCCGCACGTGTATTTCAATTTAATATACATATATTATATATTATGCTATATATATGTATAAATAGGCTATGTATAAATATATTAAGCAAAAATAAAATATATAAAGAAAATCAGATTAAAATATCATGCAAATTATTCACGTGCAAAAAATATTTGCACGTGTATTTCAATTTAATGTACATATATTATATATTATGCTATATATATGTATAAATAGGCTATGTATAAATATATTAAGCAAAAATAAAATATATAAAGAAAATCAGATTAAAATATCATGCAAATTATTCACGTGCAAAAAATTTTTGCACGTGTATTTCAATTTAATGTACATATATTATATCTTATGCTATATATATGTATAAATAGGCTATGCATAAATATATTAAGCAAAAATAAAATATATAAAGAAAATCCGATTAAAATATCATGCAAATTATTCACGTGCAAAAACTTTTTGCATGTGTATTTCAATTTAATGTACATATATTATATCTTATGCTATATATATGTATAAATAGGCTATGTATAAATATATTAAGAAAAAATTAATTTATATAAAGAAAATCAGATTAAAATATCATGCAAATTATTCACGTGCAAAATATTTTTGCATGTGTATTTCAATTTAATGTACATATATTATATCTTATGCTATATATATGTATAAATAGGCTATGTATAAATATATTAAGCAAAAATAAAATATATAAAGAAAATCAGATTAAAATATCATAGAAATTATTCATGTGCAAAAAATTTTTGCATGTGTATTTCAATTTAATGTACATATATTATATATTGTTAAATATATATATATATATATGTATAAATATATAAATATATGTATAAATATATATTAAGCAAAAATAATATATATAAACTAAAGAAATTCTGATTAAAAATCATGCAAACTTATTGAATCGTTACCAAACACGTATTAGATGTGGAATATATAGAATTCCATGTGTTGTAAATGCAAAAAATCTTTATACTGAAGATTTGGACTTTTGAACCGGCTAGCTTACTATTACAGCAACTTTTGTGACGTACAGTTTGGAACATATCACTGCGCATGCGTCAAGTTTGCAACTAAATTCGACATTATTGTAATATTAAATTGTAATACTGTACTGTAATATATATTATATATTATGTATTAAAAAATATATAGTATATATTAAAATATATATATTATATATGGTTAAAATAATGAAAACCTGTTTTACTGTGAAAAAAATTCTGATTAAATTTTTCTTAAATTAAAGAATCACGGTGAATGAATGACTCACTTGTGTTTACATTTTCAAGTTCTGAGTAACACTATGATAACGCGAAAGGTGGCGGAAAAGAGATAATTCTCTAATGAAGAGATAATTTTGAAATAAAATTGATCGAAATAAAGTTGATTTGTGTCGATATTACGTTGTTTTAATTACAATTATTTGGGTTTAGTTGGCAAATAATCTTTTTGAACTTTACTTTTAACTTGTTAAGCCTAACTCATAAAACAAAATGGATGCCAAATGGATGAATATGAGGTGGTCGCTCCGGACGCGTTACGGACAGAGTCGACTACAGAACACGGCAACTATTATAAGGATGATGGGATTATTGAAATAATGATTTGGTATGTAAAGCTGAAGTTTTGCAATATCCTTTACATAAACCAGATTTTGCAGTATCAATTGCACCTGTTACGTCCATACACATTATTAATGGAATAAAGATGGGAGGCCAAAACATATTTAAACACCATTGTGGGCACCTGATATATCCTGAAGGAATGCTGAAACTTCGGACATAATGGCATGAATGTCCAAATAATAAAGACATCTATATATATATGAAAATAGAAAAATACATTACTTGTTTATTTAATTTTACTGATATTTTTCCAAAATATTAGAGCAATGAAGTATTCGGGTAATTATATGTATAGTGCCTAAACAATATAATCGCGCATGTATTATACACATCTGAGGATGCCTGAGTGTAAAATTTAGCTCTGTATCCAGCATAACACATACGAGTTTTTTGCTAGTAGCAGATAAACATTTTATTTATAAATCCAAGAACGAAATAATTCATTTTCCTTCTTACAGAGTTTGTACGGCTGAACCATGCCTATTTTTTTAAAATTACTAACTTCTCTAATTTATTATTAGAAATGATAAATTTTTTGTATAATTTTTGTCCCATCTTGTATGATGTTCTAACTTGATTTTCTGATTTTACTTGTTTCCTTATACTACTAACACCATTTCATGTACATTATTTTAAATTAGTTTTCTTTACATACATGTGTTTGAAAAAATCTTCATACCATGAAGAACCTCAGTATTCATTCAATGCGCATATTAAACTATACAGAATTTCCTTCCAGGATTTTATTTTGAGTAATAGATTAGTAAATTCATTTGAATTTTTTTTTGCAATTGAAAGTATATGTTTAAATTAGAATCTCGTGTTAATTTTAAAACTTTTAGTCAAGAACAATTTACTTTACAATAAAGTACTTCAATCTGTAGTGACAAAATTAAAATCCTTTTTGAAAAAAATATTTTAAAAGATGATAAAAGTTGTAAAATTAAACTTTGTATTTTATATGCTAAAAACTAAATAAATAAGAAATAGCTTATATGTAATCATAAAACAAAACATGTGTTAATTCACCTATACTTATCATGGGGATTGAAGGTCTGTGAGATTAACCAATGTGTTTCTTTAACCGTATTCTTAAAACTTGCTTTCATTTTTGCACGTATATGAAATATTAATGATGTTACATATATGAAATATTAATTTCAGAGACTTAAAGAGGTAGCTAGATTCATGATACGTTCTTTTTTAGCACCATATTTCGCAGAATCTAATTTGTAAACAATATTTTAATGAGTCGCAAAATGTAAAAATTTCCGGACATCTAGACAATTTTTAATATCACATTTCGGGACTTGTTTAAATGTGGGTAAATGTTTATTACTTATTTGGTAAGAAAACATAAAGCAGCAAGTAGTATCGTTGTCAATTTAAAATGGTTAAATTCGTGGATATAATACTAAAATTCTATTTTATTTTATAAATTCCATTCAGCAAACACTGAGCACAAATATGGTACATCTGAATTAAGAAGCTACAAAATGCTAAATCCGGTCTGAATTTATAATAATTATATTCACCGAATTACTAGCATAGATGCTGTGAAGAATAGGAAATTCTTCAAGCAGTAAGCCGTGGGAATATATGTGTCTTTGCCATCCGAGAGCTTCCTGCCCTTGGCAATAGAGGGGCGTGAAGAGGGTGACCTCCGGTGTCGAACTAAGTGACTGTTGGTCATCGCCGGGCTGAGGGGAGGAGCTTCTCTCCTTGTCCACTGGCAAGAGCGTGTCACCCTACGACAAAGACCATACACCGAGAGTCGGACATTCTTAAAGTACAAAGGGGTCTGTTCGTCCCTCTGCGTAGGAAATTCTCGAAAGTTGGAAGTAGCCGATGTCACTTGTTTCAAAAAATCAGCGTCAAAGCAAATTAACCAACACATGATAGGGCAGAATATGTTCGAGAGGGAGGCGCTTAGAATTTTTTTGGAGAACCTCGGTCAAACAAATAGTCAGAGAGACTTGAGATTTACTCTCAGGTGATTGACCTGAGGCCTTGGGCAACACCGACTCAAACACAAAGCCTCGGCACACAGTCCGTGACGTCACATACCCCGTGTGGTGGAGACATGACACGTTATCAGAAAATAGAGATGTGAACACCGCAGGTGCGGAAAACGATATTTAGAGGGGCAGGCGATATAACGCAAGGAAAGCAGACAAAGAAGTGCCTTGGCCAGCTGGATGTGATGAGCTGCGTAGGCGAAATGAAAGATGAGATGTGACAAGTTGGGGGAGTTGGAGATAAGAAAAGGGGTCACCAGATGCGTTTAACGAGCTGAAATTGGATGCAAAGAGGAGTCTTAGTGAGAGAAGAAAAAGGGTTATGATGTGGTTTTTATGATGTGGGACTTTGTTAAAAAGCACAGCAGGAATCGGAGAATAGCGTGAGAAGTTGGGAGTGTGAGAAGCCCCAGAAGGGTGCATGGGCGTAGGCCCCCTTCAATGGTGATTGGAGAGGATATTAATATAAAATAGATGGTCGGCCAACGAAGTGGTCCCGGATCTACCTATTCGGTAGGAGATAGCCACCAATGGAGGCCTGAATAGATAATTAAAAAAAGTTTAGCTCGAGATGAAATGTGGCAGAGAAGTATCAGATTGTTTTGAGAACTCAAAAAGTGAGGCAGGCAGCATTTAGACGAAATTGAGAGGACAAACTGCTTACGGACGGACCTTAGCGAACCGAGGCCGTCGTCTACGCCAGATACCAGAGTATGAGAGCCGTCGTCTACGCCAAATACCAGAGTATGAGAATACAGGCTCGTAAAGAATCAACAGATGGCGAGATGAAGTAATACGGAAGTTACCCTAGAGAAATAGATGTAAGCCCCATAAACCGGAGTGACCGACCGCTTACCCTGCCGATTACCAAGGAAGAAGCTGACCGATGACTGACCCCCGCCCAGCCGAAATGAGTGTGCATTGACAGAACAGGTTCACTGACTGATGCCGCCAGCGTATGGTGATTCTGCCGCTTCTCTGGACCAGCGACGTACGATGATCTCTCCCCCCCCCCCTCTTAGCCACCCCGATGAGGCGCACTTGGACGGAGAAACCATTGTTGTAAGGAGAGGTCTTTTGGCGTGACGGAGTGTCTTTAAATAAGGTAGGAGAAATTTTGCTAATTCTGCCAATGCCCAGTTCGTACGAGTGACCCAGTTCGTACGAGAGCCCAGTTCGTAAACGATGGCACTGAATAGTTGAAGGAGGATATTGATGAGAAGAAATAATGTATTAATGATAAAAGATGTATTAATGATATAGGAGTAATCGGAATTAAGTAATGAATGATATGAATTGTATATGTATTGTGAATGTTTAATAAATTGATTTGTATGTATACGTATGAGTAATCACTTAATTATTCAATGTACTAACCACCACTTTTAAAACCACGGTAATACCCCGGTCATTCGAATCGTCCGGTTTCGGCTCATGAGTGTACATTTATGCCTGATAATAGCACTTTTTGCTACTTCAAACAATATCAATATATATATATATATATATATATATATATATATATATATATATATGTTTGTGTATGTTAGTTACTTGGGTCAAAGATATATTAGGAAAATGAAGGCGACCTTTTTTATAAGGTAAATAATATATTTATAAGGCTCTGCAATGAAACTGAAAAGTTATTTTCTCATAAGACGTAAACACTAATGGATATCTTTTTCCCATTTTCTTTAACTGACAAGTCTTCATCACACCATTTATTATTACAAAAACAAATTAATATTTTAAGAGTTATTTTCTTATAAGATATAAAAACTAATTGATTTTCCTTCACAAATTGTGAGCTTTCTCCTTGTTTTTAACTTTATTCGATAAAAATTATTTTTGTAGTTTGAAGAAATGAAAGAGCAAAAATTAAATGACAGTGAAATCACAAAAATGAAATACAATTCTTTATTATGGAATTTTTATTACAGAAGTATTACAAATATGTATATCGTGCACACTGTATATTTAAACAATATTTATTACACAATTTTTGCAATGTTTCAAGTTTACGCTTTTTAATATTCTTTTTCTCTTCTTTTAATTTAGTTAAATTATCATTTTCTTTCATACACAAATTTTTCAACTTGATGTTTGTAGATGCTTACAGCAATAATTTACAAATATAGTCACTATCATGACCATTAGGGCATTCAGGTTCTAAAATAATTTATTTTTCCTTTAATGTGTTTAATGTTAAATTTACAGTTACTCGTCTTTGATTGGTTATTTTTGCAAACAATTTAACATCTGATGACAAAAAATTTACAATAATATAATTAAATATTACCACAGTCACTACGAGCTGTGAAGGACATTTGAGACCTCCACGATCAAGATTTCTTATAAGGTTATAATTGTCTAAATTTATATCTAAATTTCGAATCAGATTTTCTTTGCAATAACTGCACTTCAGTTTTTTATTAACAGTATGACTACAGTATCATGCTAGATAGGTAATTACAGGTAAATACGGTTTAACATTTGTAATTTTAGCTTCATTAATATCTATCGGGGGTAATGCCTTGTAACCATCATCCTTCTCTTTAAAATGAACCCCAATATCAAGGCTTTCACCATCAAAATGTGTAAGTGGAACCACTCTAGAACTTAACAGTAATTTTAATTTAAATCAAGATTGTAACTTTAGTTTTTTTTCACACTCTAATAGTTGTCTCATTGAGATATGATATTGAGGACCGACCATTTGTCTATATTTTTCAAATCTTGCTTCTACACAATCAATCTGAATTTTTCCAGTTAAAATATATGTCATTTTACACTCATCAATACAGTAACGGGTTAATTCTAACATCCCATGAGTTGTCTGAACAAGGGCTTTGTGAGTTTCTTTAGAAAATGAACCAGTAGTGCAGTTCATGTTTTCTCATGCATCAAGCCAAATTAGAAATTTATTTAAATATATATATTTTTCATCAAATGTTTCCCCATTAAGTGGTTCCATAAACATATTTCTTTGATGAATTCCTTTATTAACAGTTTTTACATTAAAAATATCCCACCATTTATAAATTATTTCAATAAACTTTGCTATGTCATCAAAATGTAGAACATTATGTTTAGGACCAAGAGTTAATAAAGCCTGTATTACAAATTTGTTGAGAATTTTTAAGACCAATTTAACATTTTGCCTTTCTAAATTAGTAGGTGAAAGACTCTTTAAAGTTAACCCTTTGGCATACTTAATAATCTCATTGCTTTCAATTTCATATATTTTTTTTAGAGCCATAAATGATGCTGTCTTAAAATGTAAACTTTGGGGGTTATCAAAGTCAGGATAAAAAAAAAGCATGTGCCATGATTCTTTTGATTCAACCAGTTATTTCTTATATTTTTAAAATTATGCACAGAATCTATTAAAAAGAACAGTGGCCTATCTTTATCTGTTGGGTGAGGATAAACAAATGACCTTTGTGGTGGCTGAACAAGTAAGCTTAAAGCTTTACCATTTATAGCATTATTATCAGTTACAGCACAAATAACTCTTAAGCCAATATTTTCTAACCAAAGTATTACTTTTTTGTCATATCATGCAAAGTTTAAAAATTTATACATTTAACTGGCATAACGTATGCTACTTCTTTAAATGGTGAAAGAATACTCGACACCATGAAGACAAATGCACTGCTTGCTGCATTATTAGAATCAACGGCAGCGCCAATGATTGATCCACCTTTATAATCAAAAAAGGGCTTTATATGTATTTCATCAATTAAAAGTATTACAGTTTTTTCATGTTCTTCAAAAAATTTAACCCTGCTTGTTATGTACATTAAAAAGTATTCATCGTTTAATTCTGTGGGGAAACCTCTAAGTTATTACAAATTCTTCTTCAAGTATCTGGATGGGGTAGAGTAAAGTTACCACTCTGACGAATAAAATTATATGCATGGGGAGAAATGGTTTATAATATGCATGAAAAAATAAAAAAGTGGGTAGAATAACGCAAGTGACTACTAGAAGTTAAAAAAAACCTAATTGTTGTTGAATGAAATTTATAACAGTTTCATTTTCACTACTGCTTATGTTCTCTAAAAGGTTAACTATTAAATCAATTACAGATTTTATCTGACTATGGCCATCCTTTGGCTTTAAATTAGTTTCAATGAGATCTAAAATTTTTATTATATCGTTGAAATATTGTACCTTCTTTGGTAATGTTTGATTCATTATGTTCGGAACAGAATTTTTTTCAGCTGAGACAGTAAAATCCATATTGTTATTAATTTTGACACTATACTGAATAAATTGTTCTGGTTCTGTTTCAATATGAAACAAAAATAATGAATTTGAATTATCCTTATATAATGTCCAAAATTCTGATATACCAAAATTTTTAATACACTTTTCAATATCAATAAGCGAATTTACCTTGCGAGACTCCTCATATTTTTCAAATAAATTAGTGCTTTCAGTAAGTCCTTTTTCTAAAAACATTTCCCTTTCAGTCTTTTATTTTCAGGACATTTTCTTGAACACTGCACCTTAGACAAATTTCCAGGGGGATAATTTGGGTAAATAGATGGAACGGCTGTTGTCGTCAGTCTTCTAATTTTCGGTGGTTGTGATATAAACGTCCCTGTGCAATCATAAAAACCACAGCTATCTGTCTCAAAATCTGAAAACTTAAAATGCAGCTCACAAACCTGTAAGAAAAAGGGATACTATATGAATATATTGTGAATTTGTAAGAATGAAAAATTATATTTTAAATGCAATTAGGATTCATTTTTGTAAACAAAATCTAATTTAAACACTTTATTATACTTACTCTGGAGTTTTTATTTGGTTCAAAATCTTTTCTTTGAATAGCATGCAGCCAATTTTGTATATTTTCCTTTTCTTTTGGAAAGGAAAAGATTGAGACTTTAGGGCCAGTAGGATAATTTCCCTTACACAATGGGACGCAGCATCTGCTTGGCATATTCTGAAATAAAATGCAAAAGAACAAATTATTCCATACAAATTTCACCCCTTAAAGTTACAAATTCTAACATTCAGTTTGCACTAGATATTATACTGTTAAATGTTTTATAAAGGGAAATTAAAACTATTTATTAGTACAACTAAAATCAGCAATATATATATCAATATATATCAATATATATATATATATATATATATATATATATATATATATATATATACATACACATGTATATAAATGTTTTCATAGAAATTTCTCACCTTAAAAAGTTACAAATTCTAACATTTAGTTTGCACTAGTTATTATACTGTTAAATGCTTTATAAAGTGTAATTGGAACTATTTATTAGTACAACTTCGAAATTAAATCAGGTACTATTTTCACAGGCAGACTTTTCAACTGCATTTCAATTTTCACAGTGTAAGTTTGCTATACTAAACAAAATTACCTGACATAAAAAGGAAGCTTTACTAGTAGATATATATACACATCACACAAACATATATATACATTAAAAGGAAGCTTAATTGTCAACATTAATAGCCATGAATGCCATTATTTTCTACCTAAAATTATGTAAATTACAAAATAAATAATGCTTAAAAATATTAATTTAGTCATTCATTAATAGTTCAATAAGACTAAAAACACTACGTGCCAAATATTTTGATATATGCAACACGTTACTAAGTTTATTCATCGCTTCAATTTGAAGTTATTATGTCTTGCAAATGATAAAATTAAACTGATGGAGGCTTAACAGTGATCTTCAGCCTTGTTACGTTATTACTTAGAATAAAAATTCTCGATAATATAACATACTTAAGCAGAAGTAACATAAATCACTGACTATCACGTGTGTTGATAGTCAGCAATTAACCCTACTCCATGATGAAGTAACGAAACAGAAGTAATGCATGCTTTAAATATTAGCAATATTAAAATTACAGTAATGACAGTGGAAAAGGGTACTTACATTTATTTGAATTATTCCAAAATCTTCTAATAAAACTTCAAATATAAAAGTCCGTGCTACAGCATGCGTGTCAGTCCGCATACAGCAAGCTAACACAGTACGATGTCAACTCGAATGGCGATTTGTTATGACTGAGATTTGTGACGTCAGCCTCTAGTCCCAACTTTGCGCCGAGGCTTTGAGTCGGTGTTGCCTTGGGCCATATTACATTTTTGGGATCTTGAATCCCGGGCTTAGTGCCGTTTCACGTAGGCAGTGGACTCTGACAGTTTGGGGAAGAATCTTAACTCCCCGGTGCCTTAGGGCGGTTATGACTGTAATATTTCTTGTAATTGAAAGTGTGTAAATATTGTATATAATTAAGTACTTTATTTAATATCCTAAACTCCGTATCTTTGAATTTATCTGTGTTCAGCTATCTGTGAGAAACTGCCTATATCTTCAAAATGCATTAGTTCATATAAGCAAATGGACTGACTAACTTTTAGGCATACATTAAATTTCATGAAAGCAGAGTGAAAAATTTGGTTATCTTAAAAATAAAATTAAAATAAAAAGGTTGCTAAATCTGGTGAGAAGTTAGTTAAAAACGAATAAAACTCGGTGATAGTCTAGTTGAAATAACAACCATTTCAAATCAAATTTATCATTAAGTTCAGAGGAAGAAGGTTTTAGTTTGAACTTCGTTGCTGTTATTTATCAGCTGGCAGACAATCTTTTATTTACGGTTAAGAAGCTATTTTGTTTTTTTAAATGGCGCCAGATACTCTATTTCATGGAATAAAACTTTTCGAGTTGTTTTTAAGCGTAGAAAATAAGTAAAAAATGCAATGAGAAGTTTTATCCGTTGATTTCCGAAAAGTAATGTTTCCACATAATAAATAGGGAATAATTAATTAAAATTTTTTACTTTATCTTAACACGTATAGACAGAAATATTTAGTTAAATTTTCAGAAACTAAACTTTCGGTGCAACATCGAAATCGGCTGGAATTCTTTTCTAACTTTGATAGTTAGTGACCCAACGGTTTTGGATATTTCACTAATATATTTTGACTTTTTATAATTACGAACATGGAGCAGGAGTGAATCAAAAGTATTTCTCTATTCAGCGGTCATCAAATTTTTTGTACTACTGTTGATCCTTAATTTCTTTTTCAGTTTTTTTATTTTTAATCCACCAAAACTCGTTTTTATAAATTAATTTTAACGTAAGATTACGTTCCTCAATAACGGTCTTCTGAAAAAAAATTGTCTTGCGTCGCGAGTTATAATTTTGGCAGCACGCCAAACCCAGTAGCAGTAAACAGTTAAACAGAAAAGTACCAAAAATCGTCAAAAAAAAAAAAGAAAAGAGGTAAGCAAACAATAAATAATCCTACGTTAATAACCCGCGGTAGTTTCGTTAGAAGAGATTATCTTATTTTTTTTTCTTGATGATTTTTGCGAGCAATAAAAAATATTCTATCCGTTTCTTATAATAGCTTTTATTTACATCTTTGAAATAATTTTGAGGAATATAAAATTTTGAAATCAAATTAATGACTTTTGAAAAGATATTAGTTTATGTAAATCCCTGCCACTCTCTTTGGGCCATTCTCACAGTTTGATCCCTGTAGAGCCGACCTTTATAGATTAATCTTTGAATATATTAGTCAAAAAAATTTAAAGTTAATTTATTTTTATAACTAAGTTAATTATAATACGATGTAGTCATAGATTTTTAAATTAACAGTCTTAATCCCCAGAATACTTTCCTGATGGTTTCTGTTGTACCTAACTAAATTTAACTACTTTTAATTATCTCTCTATTCTAAAAAAAAAAAAAACTGGAGCCGCAGCCGCCGCCGCTGTTAAAAGCTTGTCCTCCGAAACCGCTGGGGGTAGGGGGTCGAGACCGATACCAATAGATGCAGAAAAATGCGGGGAAGAAAGTAAAACATGTCTCATCTTCGTCGGACTTTAATTTTTTTTTTTTTTTTTTATGTTTTGTGGAAAAATATTGACTTTTTCATGTTCAGATTACGATAACTCGCCAAAAATTAATCGTAGAATTTTGATCTTTTTACAATCTAAGACTACAGACATTTCTCCTTCCAACAAGACCTCATTTGTTTAAAAATAATTTAAAACAGACTAATATTTTCATCAAAATATTAAACCCATATTTTCGAGAAATATCGTCACATATGTGGATGTAATATCGATGTTCCTCATATCGGTAAGTTCCTCATATCGGTGCTCCTTATCGATGTTTCAAGTTTTTATCTTACAAAGAAAATATTTACATCATCTGGAAGCCAAAAGCTTTCTTATTCCTATAAACCTCATTTCAAGTCTATATCTTAAATTTTCGATTTTTAATTGAATTTTAAAGCTGAAACAGTGATTCCCCTCCGCAGTGACTCCCCTTCAACAGTAAATGGATGGAAGCTGTTGCATTGCCTGAGAATCACCCCTATGTATCTCGCTATTAGCAACTTATTCCTTCAACTTGCTGTGCCATGATTGGCGCTGTGCTTGAGCTCGCTGCTCGTATGCGATAGTCCCCGGTTCGATCGCGGTGGACGCTCATTTTTACTAATTATTCTAAATATTTGAATTTTATTCTTTTAATTCTTATTATATTTTTTATTTTACTAATCTGAAGTGGGCTTAATTTTTATTTTACTGCTGAGCAAATATTTTCTGATGTACATATCTTGCTACTGGAGGTAAAGTCGTAAGACCATCGCATTCCAACTAACTCAATATACCTTGACCTTGACCCTAACAGAGGAGCGAGCGTAGCGAGCCTAGGGACGAAGCCCCTAGTATCTTACAAAAGAGTTTTGGAAATAGACTTTTGCAACCAAATTAGTAACCATGATATAGTCATTAGCATATAAAATGAAATATTGTAATCTTTGGTTTACCTTCAGAATTTACTTCGTATAAAACCCACCTTAATCCAATTTATCTTTAAAAAGAAATGAGCTCTGCTTTGTTTTTGAAGAAAACAGAGGATCCCCTTTACGCTTACACAATTATCGCACTTGAATTGAAGTAAATTAAAGTAAAATGAGAAAAGATGTTTAAAAGATGGGGCAAAATTATCAACGTTCTAATGTTTAAAGCAAAATTATAATAATACGTACATTTTTAGAACATTACAACATCGAGGGCTGAAATGGTACTGTTTATACTTTATTAAATCTTTAAAAATTCCCTTTCAGAAATCTAGGTTAAAGTATAGATTAAATAAGACGTGAGGCATATTACTTAGGATTTTGATAAGGCATTGTGGTAGAATTGTGGTGTAATTTATGGCTTTCTTTTGCATAATTATTAAATACATCCAATAATCAGGTTTGATCCCCGTTCTAGATTTGCATTTTAAGGGAAGGAAATACTATGACAGAATGTATCACAGAGTAATCGTTTTAGTGAATCTTAAGATACGGCTCTGTGGTATAATGGTTAGTGCATGGATTCCGGAGACAGAAAGTCCAAGAATCAAAACCCAGATATAAACAAACGCCTTTGAAATGAAAAAAAATATGACAAATTAAAGAAAGTACTGCTGATTTGTCAGTAAATGTTCAAAGCTTTACCAATCAATTTTATTATTATCGATTAAAGTTTGCTATATTTTGCTATGCCCTTTAATCAAAATATCAAAATATGCTTTCATGCTACGTTATGGCGATTCTTGATTTGAAAGGTTAAGTTTTATATAGGGTGATCCAAAAGTCGCTATACCTACGAAATGCTTAAGAACACTACAGTCATGTAATTTCCTGTGCATGGAGTTAATTTAATTCAATGTACATTCAGGTTTACAATAAATGCTCAAAGAGGCTCCGGTGCTCCTGTTTGCATAAACGTATGCAACGATACATATTCGAGAAAATTTGTTGCAAAAGAAACTACTCCATGATATGAAAGTTGGCATGCGGTACACAATCTCACGACAACACTTTGTCTGATCCATGTTTTTTTACGGAAACTGTCAATGCAGAACGTTATGGTAAAATGTTTGAGGAATGTTTCGAGCTGTTAGATGACATTGAATGACTGGAAGGTTATTTCCAACAAGACGGTGCAACCGCACACACGGCCGAGGTCTCAATGGAAAGGATGAAATCAGTTTTGTTTAAGATAAGGAGATTTCAAAGAGACTCTCTGCCTCCCAATCCCCAGACATGACGTCACCCGACTTCTTCCTGTGGAGTTATTTAAAACAGCGGGTATATGACAACAAACCTCCCACCATCGAAGAGCTACAGATTAACATTCGTATTGAAATAAACGCCATTCAACATGATATGCTACAACGTGTTTCCTTGAATATGTGTTGTAGCATACATTTATGCAAACAGGAGCACAGAAGGTACTTTGAATATTTATTGTAACGTGAATGTATGGTGAATTAAATTAACTTAATGTATTTAGAATTACATGATTGAAATGTCTTTAGTTGTCGAGCTCTAATGCATTTCATGGGTCTAGCGACTTTTGGATCACTCTGTAATATTTCTCATAAAAGAAAATTAATTAGCTAAAGAGATTATACGTGAAACATTTTAACGATTCCTTCTATTAATAGTTAATGATGCATTTTTAATTATTTGATCATATAAACAAAATTGGATAGTATAATTAAAGATAAAAAAAGGTATTCGAAAAGAAAATCTTCAATAATAGGTAAGAGACACTTAAATGAACTGAAGATTAACACCATTCCAATTATATTTTTTCTAACTGCAAGGAATGCAAAATATACGTTGCATAAAAATATAATTAATTTCTAAGTCAGAAAAAGTATACGACACAAAGAGACCCCCTTACATATCAAATCACTTTTTTCCCCAACTTATCTTAATTGCAATTAGTTTTACCCCATTCAGTCATGTTATTTATGATGAAGAATTCACCCATTTTTATCCGTATCCGAATACCACCAGTATTCCTTTCACTAATTGGTAATTTATGCAGTTAAGTGACAAATCTTTTCTCCTGGAAGTCAGCGTATAAAGAAAGACCTAAGGAATGCTCAAATTCACGCTCTTCTTACTTTCACTAATCTAATTTCGAGTAAGGAGATTTCGTGCATTCTTTTTTATTACCTTCATGGACTTTTTTCCTGTTGTATCGTCCATTAGATAAAAAAAAGTATATCTTATGCTGCTAGTTCCAACGGATTTTAATGATACTCGAAAGTTTCCTTTTCCAAGGAGATTAAATATTTGTTTTTGTTAGAGAATTTATGAAGGACTGGTGTAATTCAATGCGCATGAGACCATAAATAATATATAGTCTCAATGGAGCTTAGTTTTTTATAAGTTTTTACTAATCGATACTGTTTAAACTATCCAAAATTTTCCTAGCATTCCATCATTATATTTAATTAGCTGAAAACATATTTTTCCGTGATATTTAGATATCACTTTTAGATAATCCTACTTACTTTCAATTGTATGTAGTCATTAGTGACAAAACTAACAAAAATGCTTATAGAATGGCAAAGCTGTAGCATATTTAACGTGAACCAGAGGGCGCCACGAAGAGGTCTGTTACACTACAACCGTGTCCTTTCAGTGGATCCCTGCCCATTGTGGGTTACCTGGAAATGAGATAGCAAACCGTCTCACCAAGAAAAGTTCTGTAGGTCTTTCAGAAACCCAACAGGCCCTTGAACTACCATTCTTCCAAGCTTTTTTATAAAAATGACCAACAAAAATGCTTTTTAAGTCTAATGTATCCTCCACAGAAAAGAACTTGGCTAATCTATGCAAACATACTTCTTTCATTCCTTACTCGGCGTTTTGCTGCTCTTCCATATTTTAGACCAGTGATTCTCAACCTTTTTTTTTCGTCACGGTGCACTTTTGATAATTTAAAAAATTTGGTGGCACACTAACAATAAGATAAATTTAAAAGAATTTTACTTGGACAATTGATTGATGTATCTATAACATATTTTCTAAAAATAGCATACGGAATATTTTTCATTGAAATATAAAATGAAATTGCATTACAAATTAGACAAAAAGTTTATTTAACTACAAATTGCATTAATGTGAAATTTAATAGTTCAGAGTTACCAGTTACCGGCCCAGAACTATAATACTGAAGAGCTGGTTCAGCCAGCCCCCGCTAGGAAGGTAAAACTGGTTGAACTACTTGTCTGACGTCGCTTATGTATGGGCATTCGCAGTGGCGACACGCTTCAAGAATCTCGGGGCACACTAAATTGCTGCAGGCACAGTGCTTAAGAATCACTGTTTTAGACTTTTGACCGGCCACGACTGTCTCCGGACTGGTCAGGTTGATTCTCCCGACTGCGTCTTGTCCTATTCGGGTCAACGTATGACAACATTACATGTTGACGAGTGCCCTGCGCTTGTTTTGAAGTATTGGAGAGCTAGTGGTCTAATGGCCTTTTGGTAAACGATCGGCATTTATAAAATAAATAAATAAACAAAAGTAAAAAATGGACTTTTGTTTATTTTTTAATTTTAATAAAGTAAAAAATGGAAAAAAGTAAAAAATGGTAAAAAATTTGGAAATTTTAATAAAGTAAAAAATGGACTTTATTAAAATTTATTTCTGCTTCATGGTGATTAGGTCTTATTCAGACAAGATCCAGTCATACAAGCAACTAACGGTGTAATTCATGATTATTTTTCCTCTAACATTAAAAAATAATATTAAAAGGCTTGCATTATGCTTTAAAATACCGCTAGGGAATAAATTTTATAGGTTTATAACATTTTCATTCAAATATCTACATGTATTTCCTGTACCTAAATGTCTTAAGTATTATTAGAATGTTGTGCACACGTACATACATACACATACACACGTGTGTGTGTGTGTACATATTACATATTATTATTAGAATGCTGTGTACACACACATATACTATATATGGCTTGTTTCAAGATAACATTATGTAAAACATATTACATAAGATATTCCATTAAGTTGCAAATACACTACAACACAATATAAGCATTAGAATAGTATGTATACGATCATTTAATGTAAGATAAATCATAGAACTAACAATTATTGATATGAAAACTGAAGACAAAGAAATTATCCAGGCAAGAATACTTAGTTATCAACTTAAAAGGGTTCCAACTGACTATTTTCAAATTTATTCCGGTACTAAGTGATATGCTTAGTCTCTCTCTCTATGTATATAAATGTATGTATGTATGTAGTATGTTCAAGCATAAATCTAGATTTCCTGGAGGAATTTCAACCAAACTCTTAATACATATGACTTACAACCCTGTAAAAAATACAGTGGGAGTAAGACATCATATATATATATTTATATATACACTCATGGACAAAAAATTAGCGCACCAAGAAATAATTGCGGGATCGTAACGAAACTTGCAATGAAGGTACATGTCGGGGAGATATGCAAATGATTAGAAATGCAGCGTGATTGCGCATTACGCATAGCCGGTAGAGGGCGTTGAACATCGTAATCTGTGGAGTATAAAACAGGTAACCAAAGCTTGTTTGAGTGTGCTGAATCATTTACAAAGGAAGAGCTGAGATAGACATGCCATTACGCCTTGTTCGAAGACAATATAAGCATTTGTCGTAGTTTGAGAGGGGGAGAATCGTCGGGATGATAGAAGCTGGGTGGTCAGCTAGGCGAGTAGCTCGTCAATTAGGCCGCTCTGATTGTGTTGGGACCAGTGGACCTGGGAGATGTCAAGTACACGAAGACCAGGCTCAGGACGCCCTCGACAGACCAGTCGTCGAGAAGACCGCCACATCGTAAGAAATGCACGCGTACAGCCAACTGCTTCATCGGCCGCCATCCAGGCACAGGTAGCACCTTCACTAGGGGCCTCTGTGTCTTCTCGAACCATACGAAGGCGCCTAGCTGAAGGACAGTTGGTATCGCGGCGCCCATTACGTGTGCTGCCCTTGACGCCCACCCATCGACTCCTACGTTTGGAGTTTTGCCGCGCACGAGGAAACTGGACTGCAGCGGAATGGAACCAGGTCGTCTTTAGCGACGAATCTAGATTCAATCTCGGCAGAGATGACAATCGTGTTCGTGTGTGGAGAGCCCGTGGTGAACGCTTCAATCCTGCCTCTGCTGTACAGCGACACATCACTCCCACAGCTGGTGTGATGGTATGGGGTGCCATTGCCTACAATACACGGTCACCCCTAGTATTGTTCCGTGGCAACATGACAGCCCAGCGGTATGTTCATGAAATCCTGCAACCACATGTGTTTCCACTCATGCAACGGCTCCCAGGAGCCATTTTTCAACAAGACAATGCTCGGCCTCATACGGCAAGGGTGTCACAAGACTGTCTCCGCACTGTTACTACCCTTCCTTGGCCTGCCCGATCCCCAGATTTGTCTCCAATCGAGCATATCTGGGATCATTTGGGATGACGAGTTGGGCATCCCATGAGTTTGAACGAACTAGAGGCAAGGTTGCAGCAAATATGGAACGAAATGTCTCAAGACATCATACAGAACTTTTATGACTCAATGTCACTCAATTTTACGCTATCTTATGATGGCTGACGGAATGATTATTGCAGGTTTTTCTTTGTGGCTCTGACTAAATGAGCATTATTGTTGTGTCAGACGGACACAGATATTCTTTTTCTTTATTGTAATAATATGTTGTGGTGATTAAATGTTAGTTGTGAATACGCATTATTATATTTTGACTTGAAATACTTTTGATATTTGAACCGTGGGGATTAAATTTCCCACACACACACACACACACATATATATATAAATATATATATATATATATATATATATATATATATATATATATATATATATATATATATATATGTGTGTGTGTGTGTGTTTGTATATATATATATATATGTGTGTGTGTGTATATATATATATATGTGTGTGTGTGTATATATATATATATATATATGTGTGTATATATATATATATATATATATATATATATATATATACACAGTGCGTCAAATAAGTTTTATGACTTGGTCTGTAAAAAGAAATGGAAACAAGAAATTAATACCTGTTTTGGCTTTTTATTCAAAATAGGACCCTCCGGCTTCAATGCACTTTTTACAGCGATTTATTGATGAATCGAAAGCCTGTTGTAAATCACTTTGTGGAATGCAATGCAAAGCACGCGTCGAAGCTTCTTGTATGGTCAAAATATACTCAAAATAACACCATTTTAACTTCATTTTAAGCTTTGGGAATAAGGAGTAGTCACAGGTTGCTAAATCAGGTGAATACGGTGGATGGTTCAACACATAGACATTATTTCTTGACAAAAATCGACGAACAAGAAGGGAGGTATGACTGGGTGTATTGTCGTGTAACAAACACCAACTGCTTTCAGTCCTATAGTCCGGACGAATGCGACGAATTCTGGCCATCAAACGCTTTAAAACAGCTAAGTAGTGTTGACCTGCAATTGTTTGTCCAGTTGGAACAAATTCTTTGTGGATAATACCTTTACTATCGAAGAATGTAATGAGCATTGTTTTGATTTTGGATGGAACTTTTCTTGTTTTTTTGGCTTGCGGTGAATTTGGTGACTTCCATTCCGCACATTTTCGCTTTGTTTCAGGATCATATTGGAAACACCAGGTTTCATCACCTGTAACAATGGACTTCAAGAAGTTTGGATCGTTTTCAGAGGCTGAAATAATGTCTCTGCAATGTGCACTTCTCATTGCTTTTTGTTCAGGGGTTAAATTGTGTGGAACAAATTTAGCACACACTTTTGTTTTGCCCAAATCCTCATGCAGGATTGTTCGAATTGTATCTTTTTTTGATGTTTAAAGAGTCTACCAGCATTCTCAGTGATGCACAGCGATCGTTTGTTACGGAATTTCGTACTTTCTCGATAGCTTCAGGAGTCCTAGATGAAATTGGTCTTCCACTACGCTGATCATCTTCTACCGTATCTCTTCCGTCCAAAAAACGTTTGTGCCACACAAAAACATTTGATATACTTAAACAACAGTCACCTTAAACTTGTTTCATGAGTTGGCATGTTTCCGAAGCACTTTTACCAAGTTTTGCGTTAAATTTAATTACAGCTCTTTGCTCCATCTTAAAAAATCAACATGACAAAAATTCACTTCTGCAATAAACGCTCGCCTTTTTTCAACTACTTAACGAAATGTGCACAACTTGTTAGCAGTGTGCCAGCAGACGATGGACGTTATGACGTATGCGGATTTACACTCACAGCGCCTTTACAACCTGCGCTCTGGGACGAGTCTTAAAACTTATTTGACGCACTGTGTATATATACAATATTGTTTCGTTTTCTGGGTTCTATGGGACTGAATAAATTCGCTTCAGAAAGTGCACAGAAAATAAAATTTATTATTCAGTAAATTCTTCAGGCGCATACACAAATACTAACAGAAAACACGTAACAACTGTCTTCTATACAACAGAAAAGTCTAAAAACACAAGTCAGGATAACAGAGTATTCAATACAATGAACGCCTAACGCCCCTTTCAACACATTCTATACGCAGCAGAAAGGAATACTGAGAATACTGAGTTAAAATGTCAATGTCGGGTATATTTATAAACTTCCAAAGCGCCCTATCGGCCAACCAGATAGAAATAACTGGAACATTCTAGAAAGGCCTAGAAGGTTGGCGACTATTTGGCACCATATCGCCAAATTTGGCGATATATTGCCAAATTTGGCGACAAAAATGAGTCCCCCAAATCCATCGCCAATTTGGCGATAACTCTCATATTTGGCGAGATGACCATAGACTCCTAAAATTCGTAACAATATATATATATATATATATATATATATATATATATATATATGCCTTAGGGATTGTGGTAGGAAGGATGAGACATGAAAAAATAATCGAAAAGGACTGATATCAATGCCAAATCCATAGTATTCGTGGTCGCTGAGATGAAAAGTAGCACTTACATGTCGGCAGGTTAAATTCAGGTTCAGCTCCTGTCGGCATGGGGGGTGAAAAAGGGGGGAATAAAATGCCAAAATGACGGGGAACAGAATTGAATCCATAGTTTTTGGAGTCGCTGGGAATATTGGTGACAGTCCCGATGCCATTTAATCCTTAGATTAGTGCACCCCTGGGGTTGGGGTCGGATTAAAGAAAACCAAGATTAGCTACGAATCCATAATTTCCGAGCTCCCTGAGACGAACTGTGTCGTTTAAGTGCAAGTTCAGCCCAATCGGCATGGAGGGTAAGAAGGGGTGAAATATAAAATGTCCAAAAGGACCAAGATAAACCAAGATGTTCCAAATACATCTACAATACATATACACTGAAGTGCCACTGAATTAGGGATAGCAAAGCCTATGCAAATTGTGTAGCGCTGCGCATCATGTATGCGCAAGTGAGGGCGCTGTGGTAACTGCATATATAGGGCGTACTGTGGCTGTTCTGAATTAGTTGTTGGAATTGCCAGTATGGGTAAACTGCCTGATTTAGACGCCTTCGATGACGGACAAATTGTAGGTGCGCGACGCATGGGCCATTCAATTTCCGAAATCGTCAGACAGCTAGGATTTTCAAGGTCGACGGTGTCAAGAGTATACCAAGAATACATGGATGGTGGAAAAAAATAGCGATCGGGCAAACTGCAAAGGACAATTAGCCTTGACAGTGCGTGGTGAGAGACGGCTCAGGCGTATTGTACGTAGCCAGCGAAGGCAAACATTAGCTCAAATTACCACCCAGTTTAATGACGGTGCCAGTCGTACAGTCAGTAAACGGACCGTGAAACGCTCGCTTCACCGTATGGGTTTCGGGAGCCATCGACCTACGAGAAAACCATTGCTCTATACTCGCCATCGGGCTGCACGTCTTGCCTAGGCAAGAGAGCACAGAGACTGGAGTGTAGAGGACTGGAAACGAGTAGCATGGAGTGATGAGTCTCGATTCCGACTACTTAACGCCGACGGGAGGCTGAGAATATGGCGTCAGGCTCATGAAGCCATGGATCCTGCATGCCTGGCTGGAACTGTACAAGGGTGTGGTGGCTCAATCGTGGTCTGGGGTGTTTTTTCGTGGCACAGTTTGGAATATTTGGTGCGGGTACCAACCTCCCTCAATGCAATTCGGTACGTAGAGTTGCTGGGTGATCACCTCCATCCGTTTATGCTATTCTGTAATCCGCACGGTAATGGAGTTTTCCAGCAAGATAACTGTACCTCTCACAAGTCCCGGTTGGCTACTGGCTGGTTGGATGAGCATTCCTCTGACTTCTCTGTCATGAATTGGCCACCTAGAAGCCCAGACTTAAATCCTATTGAGCATCTTTGGGATGTTTTGGAACAAGGCGTGAAAGGCCATCACACAGCACCAAAGAACCTTACTGAATTATGGACAGCTGTAGACAATATTTGGCAAGCCATTCCCCTGGAACGTTTCCAGAAACTTTTTGAATCTATGCCTCGTCGTGTGGCAGCCGTTATCAAGGCCGGAGGAGGCCCAACTCGTTACTAGGTAGGTATCCCTAATTCAGTGGCACTTCAGTGTATATGTATGCTAAATTTGTGACACATTTTTGGTATTTTTCTGTTTAAATGTTTACTGCTTGTCCAAGCGAGACAGACTAGGTTTGGCTCGCTGCCAAAATTGCAATCTGACGATACATGTTTCACGATTAATTCGGAATTGGTGTCAATCCTCTATTTTCAGTTTTGTGGAAGTGGTCTTTTGGAGTAATAAACCTTTAGCAAGAATTAAAGGCGTCTCTAGTGCTACATTTTGCCAATAAGGTGCCGAATAAACAATATACAGGTACGGCGGTTCCGATGATGTCATCCCTTTCTCGAGTAACTTGAAAGGTCCTTGTGATCGTTTTTGGGATGCATTTCACAGAGCGTATTTCCCTAAGACTAAAAAAAGGTTTAGTAAAGACTTTCATGAAGTCGTTAGCGGTATGACGTCATACAGGGAGACTGCTGGCTCCCGGAAACTATATCGCTCCTTTTTCCTCGGGCTTTTAAAAATACAGCAATGGATCTTAAAATGCTATAAAGCAATATAGCCAACTGCAATATAGTCTTAAATATAGCAATGAACCTTAAACTGCATTCTCCAGGATTCAGTTTAAGGGCAAGTTCAGCCCCCATGGGCATGGAATGAAGGGGAAGAGGGGACAAAATACCAAAATGATTGGGAGTCGGGTTGAATCCATAGTTTTCGGAGTCGCTGGGAATATTGTTGACAGTTCCGATGTCATTTAATCTCTAGATTGGTGCACCCCTGGGGATGGGGTCAGGAAGGATTAAAGAAAACCGAGATTAGCTTCGAATCCATAGTTTGCGGGGTCTCTGAGATGAACTGTAATCCTCCCGAGGTCGTTTAATTTCAAGTTCATCCCAATCGGCATGGAGGGTAAGAAGGGGTGAAATATAAAAGGTCCAAAATTACCGAGATAAACCGAGATGTTCCAAATACCAAAATACTAGTTATTCACTAAAGCCTATTTTAAATTTTTTATTTTGATTTTTTCGTAGCATGACGTACAATATTTTCTCTTCAAAATAAGGTGTTACAACGCTTTTAAAATTCGAGCTGACGCATTATTCAAATATATTATTCAAAGAAATCCTATCAAAATATAAACTCAAAACATATTTTGTTGAGAGTTTCGTATGTCGTATGTGTTGGGAGTCTTTGCGTGTCATAACTTTTTAAAAAATGTCGTGGATTTATAAGCTAATGAAACCAATCACTCAAGAAATCAATTGTAGTTTTTTGGATTTATCTACGGTATAAAAAACCGGCAGAAATCCGTCAAATTAACAGAAAGGTTACTTAGATGAACTCAACTCAAACATATACTATTAAATCTCTATATTCTTCCCCATTTTCACAAAATTATCATACTGTGAAATATCTCATTAATATCAATGCACCGATCGACAACATGTAAATGTTTACATTACTGATATTGTAAAGCCCATGATGTTTATATTTCATTATGTTTACAAAAGGAGTTTCGCCAAATATTTCCAACCTACTTTGAAATTATTCACTTGTGGTTGATAAATATTAAACTATGTTTCTAGTAAAACGATTTAATTATATATATAGTTTATTTAATATTATAATATCGCTTCGTGTCGAATGAATTTCTCTAAGATTGATAAATGTTTTTTAAATACCCTCCTAAACATCCATAAATGTATGCATGTTCTATTCTAGAGACGATTAAAAAAGGATTTTCAGCTGTATTAATACATATCCTCTCTTTCTTTATATTATATATATAATAGCCATTGTCTCTGTATAACACTTCCGGGCTGTACTCATCTTTCAATTGAAGCCCTCGGTAAACAAGGTCTTCTATCGGTTAGGCTTAATTTCAATTTCAGATATGGACCAGAATTTTTTCTTACCTAAAAACTAATATCTTCTCCATCAAATCACGTTTGTTCAGCCTATTTTTCTATAAAACTTTCAGAACTAAAAAAATTGGATGTTTTTAGCTGTATATTTAACAGTTTTTAAAAATCTGTTTACTTTTGCGATTAATTCTGAAAGTACACAAACTTGAATGTGAATGAATCAAGTAGCTCAAGTATTCACATTGCGTAGTGAGTTGTAAAAAACTGGATGGCAGTCTACTACTCCAATCGCATGAAAAACTAAATAAATAAAAGATAATGAAAGGGTTTGCTTTTACAAGGTGTGGATTAAATGCAATCTTGTATATATATATATACGCACTGCTGGCCACTGTAAATGCAACACCCTGGAGGAAACATGCAAATAACATGAAATTTACAACATGCATTAGCGGAGGTGAGATATGCAAATGATTAGAATTTCAGCGCAGACGCACATCACGCGCGTCTGTGGCGCCACTTCAAAGCGCTATTTAAGGCTTGGAGATTACGACGATTTCAAGTTCGGCAATTGTGTTTTGCTTGTGGTTTTTTCAAAAAACGATCAATTATGCCTCGTCGAAAACAGCGATCATCTTTTGATCAAGTATCCGAGTTCGACAGAGGAAGGATAGTGGCCTACCGAGATTGTGGATTATCTTTCAGGGAAATCGGTAGTCGTGTTGGACGAAACCAAACAACTGTAATGCGGATATGTGATCGTTTGATGCAGGAGGGTACGACGGACCGGCGTGTTCGATCGCATCCACCTCAGCGCACCACTTCACGTGATGACAGGCAAATTGTGCGCATGGCAGTGACGGATCGCTCAGTCACATCACGAGCCATAGCACAGCACATGCAGTCTGTAACGCATCATCCAGTGTCTGCGCGTACCATTCGACGATGTTTACAGCAGAGTGGTCTGTCCGCAAGACGTCCATTGCTTTGTCTACCCTTGACGCAGAACCACAGACGTCTCCGCCGCCAATGGTGCGATGGCAGACAGATGTGGACGGCAGAATGGAATGAAATTGTCTTTACTGACGAGTCACGCTTCTGTCTGCAACACCACGATGGTCGCATTCGAGTCTGGAGACACCGTGAAGAGATGATGCTGAACAGCTGCGTAATGCACCGCCACACTGGTCCTGCACCGGGTATTATGGTATGGGGCGGTATTGGATATCACTCTCTCACACCTCCAGTACGCATTGCCGGTACTTTAAACAGCCAGCGCTACATCTCCGAGGTGTTGGAGCCAGTTGTCCTTCTTTACCTTCAGGGCTTTCCCACAGCCATATTTCAACAGGATAATGCGCGACCACACGTGGCACGTATTGTCCAACGGTTCTTCGTCAATCGCCAGATTGAATTGCTTGCCTGGCCGCCTCACTCTCCGGATCTTTCGCCTATAGAAAACATGTGGTCCATGGTTGCTCTACGATTGACCCAGATTCCATCCCCAGCTGCCACAGCAGATCAACTTTGGCAACGTGTGGAAGCTGCTTGGTCTGCTGTACCCCAAGAACTCATCCAAAGTCTCTTTGAATCAATGCCGAGGCGTGTGGCAGCGGTGATCTCCAACAATGGCGGCTACTCTGGCTACTGATTTTGGCAGGAACCACACTTCACAGAAGTCTATAAATTTAATCATTTGATACTTGGTCAACATGTTATCTACAAAATAAATTTTGTTGTGATATCTCTTGTCTTTCTTGGTGTTGCAATTTGGGTGGCCAGCAGTGTATATATATATATATATATATATATATATATATATATATATATATATATATATTTTTTTTTTTTTTTAAATATATTTTTTTAAATATATATATATAAATATATATATCTATATATATATATATATATATATATATATATATATATATATATATATATATATATATATATATGCATGTATATAAATATGTAGGTGTGTTAATATTCTTTTCTTTTATTTAAAAAGATAAATTATTGTTGGGTTTTACATCGATATTAAATCAAAGAATGGAAACATACCCCGATGTTGTCAAGCATTCGTCTCCCGTATGCAAGAAAATGACAATAATTTACAAGCTTATGTATTATGAGCTTGGAGCTCATAAAATTAAAAAAAAAGAGTTTAAACTAAACTAAAGAGAAAAAATTAAACTTCAGTTTATACGATTGTGATGGGGTTGCAATGTACAGTCTCTGTAGATTATAGTTGATATATTTTAAAGAATTTATTACATATCAGCTACCACCCAAAGTATGTATTGTTTGCCTCTGTCTTTGATTTCAATACGATCACAAAGAATGATGGATGAAGCACTAAAGCTGATAACCATGAGAAGAAGTCCTCGGCAGCAAAATCGTTGAGCTTTGTAACTGTTTTTCTTTTCGTACGAAATAGGTGTTGTGTTAGAGCAGTGGTTTTCAACCTAGCATAGCCCCCAACCCCCTCCAGGTATTCGTGAGTGATATTCAGGGGTCACCGCCTAAATGGGTAGGAAAAATGTGTAGAATGTATTTTACTAGCATTACAGATGGATTTTAGGCCTGGAGGGAGGGGCCGTAGGGTCTAAAGGTCATCTAAAGGGTAGCGTAGACATAAAAGTTTGAGAATCACTGCCATTTTGTTCAAATACTTTCCTCATATAGGTCCACGCAATTTGGGCTCTTTACTCAGGTATAATAGCGATCAATCGGAACGTACGCCACCGTCAAAAGAGGCACAACTGTAGAATTAAACGATATCAACTTCGTTAAGTTTCTGACTTCTTTAATGATAAATGACATAACTGTGCCTATTTACTCTGCATCTACTACAATGACTTTTATCAAATATAAATACCAAAAATCATATTCTAGAAAGCTGAATTACTATTTCGCTTTTGTTTTACTGTTACAGATATTAGAACAATAGTTGGAACAAATAATGTTTACGAATGAATGTGTTTTAATTACGTTAAATTCAAAGAATACGCAGTCGGGTACATTAAGGATTTAAGAATAAAAGAAAACGCACTCCATACAGAAGGAAAAAAGGGAACGGCATTGTCGGAGAGCAATGTAAGAAATACGGTTCGACAGTTTTAAAGTGTTGCAGTAATTAACTACAGCTTCCAACATTTTATACAAAAGGACATGAATTATTTACACTTTTGTTACTATCTTTCTAATGGGATTTGTTTTAGTTAAAACTCTATTTTTATTTCTTTCATATAGTCTTATTTAGTTGTTTATACGGAACATTATTTTGCTTATTTCAACTTCGTCTTTTGAGGTTTGTTTCAAATTAGTTTCAGTACTATGTAAAATGCTTATTTCTATTGTATATTTAAGTTTTAGCATTAATAAGACGCTGACGGTTATTTGTTATACTCAGTATTTGTTCACTATTTTGTCATTTAATAAAACATATCTTTCATTTTCTGCATATTACATCATTATATTCTATCGATGTTACCTAGGCTTTAATATACAATTAAATACGTAACACGATTAAATGCATTAAATAATTCTTTTAAATTAGAGAGTATACGAACCAGTCTTTTGGCGAAAACTATTTACAGTGAAATTTTAATGACAATGCTTTCTAGGTACATAAATATCTGTTGGAACTTATTTATTGTGCAATCCATTAGCCATTATATTCATTATTGTTTCATTTGTTACCTGATAAGGTCACGTATAGGGTACAATGGAATAGGGTCCATAAATATACATCAGGAATAGGGTTCGTGACGTCACCACAAAACTTCGCTGGATCAGGTTGGCAGAATGTTTCTCCACGGAATAGAATATTACAACTTATTAAAATTTCGCAATCCTGGAACTGCAAAATATGTATAATAAAATGGGTACATTTCCATTATAACAAACTGTAGCCAATCTCTCGGTGAACTTGTAGGAAAAAAGGCTCTCATATGCGTGCAGAAATCGGTGTTGAATCTCTGGGACATCTACTTACAAATTGCAGAAGCAATTTCTGCACCACGGCATTCTTAACAAAACAATTTTGAGTGTATGTAAGAAGTGGACAGAAATGTACATAAAAATGAAATTTAAACGTTATTTAAAGATTTATTAAATTTATTTGTTGCATGAAATTCCCATGTGTAAGGATTCTGGTATGAAAATATCGATAAGTAGAAATCGAAAGTAGTAACCGAAAGTAGAAATCGAGTTTGCAATAGTTAAAATGTAATTTATGCGATGTGAAAAACCGGTATTATCTTTAGTATTTTTTTAAAACTTTAACATTGAAATTTAGTTAGCAGAATTAGAAATAGTGTGTGAATAATTTCTTGTATTAGTTTTATTTTTTTAATTGGCGACTCATTTGTACTATAATTGGTGATAGGTCAGTATAATGGGAAAATACCAAAAATGGTACTGCTTTTAAAATGTAATCACCAAATTTGGGAGTATTAAAAGTCCGACACGGGATATGGAACCTATTCAAAGCAAATAAATATTTACAGTTTCGATTACGATAGTTCAGTAACTATTATAATATTATATATTAAAAATCCCTGTTAGGTTTGACAGCAGAAAATGGTCATTTCGAATTGGGAATATCAGATCTTCGTGCAAAAGGTGTTTATGCGAGTTTCCAAACCCTTGGTTTAACTCATGGACATATTAAAGCAGTAGATGTATTAAATACATTATTTTATTGGGTAAATGTAAAGAAGTGGGTACACCGTGGCGTAGTTTGGTGAAGTTTTTAAATAGTTTTTATTGTTTTTAACTTTTCAAACGAATACTTACAGCTTCTGTATTAGTTACTTTTTTAATGTTTGTATTTTTCTGACATTGATTGTTTTGCACAGAGGCAAGATTATAATCTGGGTTTTCGTAATAGTCTAATAAGTCTGCGAACCTTGTTTCCCAATAAAGGGATTATTATTATCTCATCGCCATCTTCTTTCTGTTCTGATAAACGAGTCTTTGATATTCGTCGCCAATTGTGATCACTCGCAAGATGACTGATTACTGCGCATATGAAGCAAAAGTATCAACCGCTTCTTTTTAGTTATTGTTGCAAGCAGTAATGGGTCCCTTTGGTGATTTTTTTTGCGGGATTTTGGATGACTATTTGCTATGTTCAAAATACGTTGACCTGGTATGTAACACTGGTTACGTGTTATTGCTTTAGGTACTTCCTCTTTAGAACGACCTTGGCGAGAAAGGGAAATTGGTGCGTTTTTTCCTGGCCGAGAAACAAACGGTTTACAATCCTTAACCATTTGTTGTATTTGTTGTTATTTTTGATGCTTATGCCCCTGGCCGGATCTATTCCAGACCAGATCTATACAGGCTTGAGGGCTGAGGGCTGCGTCTACGGCTTATAATGGTACCACTAGGGTCGGATTCCAATTTAGTCAGCTGCCACCTCAATTCTGACCGAGCACCCCCAAGGGTGACATATGAGATGATCGTACCTTCTTTTACTCTTTCTGACTCATAGAAGGACTCTGTTCTAATGTGTCGATTTAATGGGTCTATATCCGACATAGATACAAAAGTATTTAATGGTGCTTGTCGGGATTAGATCCGAGAACATTCAGTACCAAAAGCCGAAGCGCTGCCACTAAGCAACATTGGGTCTCTTATATATATGCTTGTTTATATGTTGCTTGTTTTAAATAAATTGCTTACAAAATTGTATTAAATAAAATAATAAATGCAAATATATTTTAAATTTCATGTATATGTATATATTAAAATAACTGAATACCCGTACTTCGCTACGGAATACATTCAAATTAAATACAACGGTCAATGAATGCAATTAATGCCAATATCAATCAATCAATCAATTTATTTATTTATTTATTTATTCATTCATTCATTCATTCATTCATTCATTCATTTATTTATTTATTTATTTTACAACGATCAATGTATGCAATTGGTGTAAAAAACAAAGTATATTTATAAAAAAATCGTAACCGATATTTTTATAGAGAAAATAATGTAGAAGAAAATATTCAAATTAAATCTAATAGAACATACTAAAGAATATAGTACAATTTGAGGAACATATCCTTTACTGTATTTTAATATTTTTTTGGATAATGCCCAATTCGTCTGCCGGAGAAAAAAAAAATTGGGTCAATTTATTTCGTTGTCATGCACGTGGCGCAAAATTATTTTAAAGTATCAAAAAGAAAAGATACCACGTGATCAGCATTCAATACATTAAATTCTAAAAATTAATCTTTAAAAATTCACCAAAAATCCGAAATTGAAGGTAAAGATTCGAAAAAGATTTCATTTTCAAAAGGCATTTTTATGATCTTTCTCGTGAGATAAAATTTATAACCCTCAGATTATTATTTTAAATGCTTGAAAAAACATGCTTCGTAACTTGAAAAAAGTTACGAAAACAGTTTAAAAATTTAATTTAAAAAATCTAAGAAGAAATTTTCAAAAATCTTTCTTAGTGCACCTCTACACTATAAGAAGAATCTCTATGCAAAATTTCAGCCATTTAGATCCAGCGGTTTGGTCTGTGCGTTTTATGTCAGTCAGTCAGTTACGGAAGTGTTATATACAATATTGAATAAATCTTTAAAATCATAAGTAACAATTGATCTACAATTATTTAATATTTGTAGGTTCCTAATTAGACTAAAGCTATTATCAATTATACCACAAACAACAGAAGTTATTATTTTATAAATTAATTTAAGGTAATTCAATAAAATAGCACTTGCTTTAGTAGCGTAAGTGTTGTGACCACAGGTTACTGCTCTAAAAGCAATAGGTGTTTTATGAAACTTAGGAACTAAAGTGATATATGGAAAGAGATAGTTATCTGCTGTTATACCTAGAATTTTATATTTAGCAATAATTTTCTTAATAATAATACAGGTAGTATCTCTTAAAGGTTACGGAACTGTGTTATATATATACATAAATTGTGTAGTAATGAATTGCTTGGTTATATCGGTAACCGTTTGTTTCTTGCCATGGCGAAAATTCACCATTACTCTTTTCTCACCTAGGCCGCTATAAAAAAGAAGTAACTTTCTTTTTTTAATGGAAATTCCTCTGGTAAATTTACATTTAATACTATTTTTTTTATTAACTTACTTTCTTGTTTCTTTGTGTGTTTGTCCAGTATAAATCTAGTAATCGATTAACAAACTTCCCGACTAGCTAGACATTTGAAACTTTTAGAATAGCTCAGAGGACGTTGACAATGCTTTATTTTAATACTTTTAGCCAACTTTAAGCAGGATTGAATTCATTTTCAGTTAATTTTGTTTTGTAGACTAGTGCAGCCATCTATTGGACGGGACGGGAATGAAAAGTTAAACGGAAGTTAACTTCCAATCAACTTCATTTTCTTCCACGTTGATGGGATAATTCATCAAAAAAAAATTTTTTAAGTATTTATTAATACATAGAATTGTCAAATTTATATGATTCAACAGAAAATTTAAAAACATGGTATATAAAAAGTTCTTTTTATCTTGTAATTATTGTTTATTACTTGGTATTGTACCGAAAATTCCCTTAACCCTCTAACCATTTGAGACTTTTTATTCCTTCCTGTTGCTTCCTTTGACCTGGAAAAACAGTTTCTTAGGAATTATTGTATTCTCTAGTTTTATATTCAGAAACATCAAAAATATGTCTACTGAGATATTTTTAGCTTGAAATAAAAGAGGAAATAATATAATCTATCCAAAACACGTTTGAATTTTGATCGTTTGTAACAAAAAAATACGTCTCAAATGAATACACGGTTTATAATAGTAATTACAATGTTAGAAATTTCTGTAATTTGCAAGAGTTGGCGACGAACGAAGTATTTTCGACCAGAACCGAGGTAAAACGGCAGTGTCCCTTGTTTTTTTTTTGGCGCCAATAGTGCTAACGTGCCATTTAAGATAGAGAAGATAAACATCCCTAAAAGCAATGAAAATGCAATAAAAAACATAAATTACGAGTATTGAAAAGTAAAATACCCTAATTTTTACATTTGTAATTGCAAAAATAATTTAAATAATTTAATTAATTTAAACTGAGTAATTTAAATAATAATTCTAACACTTTCAGTTCATAGTTTGGTAGAATTTTGTAAAATGCACTTCGGGGTGCCCCTTGTTTTTGGCGCCAATAGTGCCATCGTGGCATTTAAGATGGCGGCGATAATCATCCACCGTGATATATGCATCACAAAATAATCACATGTCAAACACATTAAAAATTTGCAGGAGTAACAACAATAGCGTCTGCGAGAGAAATCTCGCACATTTGACGACCAAATTCCGGGGGCACCCTAAAGTGCACTGAAGCCAGAACCGGTTAAGATTGAAATTTTACTGCAATGGTCAGCCGGAATCCGTAAACAGGATATTTATGGATTTAAGTAAAGAAGTGAGTATTCCCTGGTACAATTTTGGGAAATTTTCAAAATTCGCAAAAATCACACTAAAAGATGACTGTAATGGCATAGTGGACAATAAAATTGACTGTATATAAAGCATATACAGTCAGTGTTAGGCATTTCAAATAGCATAAATAGGGAGAAGTCCCATATCTTGTGCCGGAAAATTTGGCGATTTATTTAGGGCGATAAATATTTCAATATGGTGTATTTTTAACTGTGTTTTGATGGGGCTTTCTTGTTTGTGTTTGTTGACGAAATGCCTAGAAAATGATCTAGTTGATCCCGATTGGAAAAATTTGTAGTTTTATAAAAAAATTATGTTTAATACACTGGTTTTAACTTTTATAAAATTGTAAATAATTATGAAATCTTACGAAATTTTATCATATAATACATTCTTACCGTGGTTTTTGTTTGAAATTTTATTATTTTTATTTTAGTTTTATTTCTTTTTTTTTGAGAAATTTGAGCTTTTTGTAATTTTAATCTCTTTTATTTTAATTCACATAATTCTTTTCAGTTAGACCGTGGTTTTTGTTTGAAATTTTATTATTTTTATTTTAGTTTTATTTTTTTTTTTTGAGAAATTTGAGCTTTTTGTAATTTTAATCTCTTTTATTTTAATTCACATAATTCTTTTCAGTTAGACGGTACTTAACTACTTTTTAAACCATTACTTTTTGACACTAATGTGATTATTTAAATTAATTAGGTTATTCTTATTGGGAAAATTTGGAATTTTTTTTGGAAATTTATTGCATTTTTGGGGTATCTCTCTCTCTTTTTTTTTAAATGGCAGATCCAAAGAGACTACCCAAAATCCCTTCTACAGTTATTATTTCTTCAAAAAGTGGCTTTCTGGTAAGTTATTCAATTCATTTTGTTTCTATTTGTTTTGTTTTAAGCCTAAGTGACGCCAAAAAGATGGCGTCGCTTAGATAGGTTGCAACAATCTGATTTTCCGCCAAACGCGGAAAAATCAGAAACCGCGCCAAATAGAGCCAAGCGGCACAGGATACGGAACTCTTCCCCATAAATATTTCAGAATAAATCCTAAATAACATTCTTTCCTCATAATTGATACCCAAGAAGGAACAGGTTTGTCACACACACCTTCCTGCCAAGTGTGGCGATTTTGTGTATAGCGTGGTAACGAAGCGAATTTGGCGAGATTTTGTTTTTTGCGAATTTAGTCGTGTGCAGTTGTGGCAGTAATTAGATTGAGAGTTTAAATTTAATAATAAATAATGACATTTATAATTTTGATTGTTTTCTTAATTTTCTAACATTAGCGCAGAGTTGAGAATTTTATTTTCTTGTTTGCATATAAAATGCATGCGCAGTTTGCATATTAAATGTTAATTGAATATTTAGGTAAAACGGAAGAAGCTGGGTCGGTTGGCGACTTTTTGGCGATTTTTTTTTAAAAGTCACCAAATTTGCGTTTCTGAGTCCGCTATTTTGGTTAATTCCCAATACACGGTGCCCTCGCCAATTTGGCGAAAAGTTGGCGCCAAAATCCCGTTCGGAGACCTGTTAGGCTTAAACTGCGAAATGTAAACAAATGTGGCGACCAAGAAAGAACAAATAAATTGAAATACAAACTTACTGCTGGCTTTATGAAACTCGTAGGCGCACACGGGATCTTCGCTTCGCTCAGATACCCTTGCTTCACTCCGCTACGCTCCGTTACGCATCCGTCCAAAAATATTACAGAAAATCCCCAGCCGCTGGCTTCGCGGTACAGATGTGTTTCACGCACCTTTTTCAATTTGGCGATTTTTTTTATGTTTGGCGATTTTTTTATTTTTAGAGATTTTTTTTGTTTGGTCTGGCAGCCATGGGATTTGGCGTGATGTTTGTTTTTTGTTGCAACCCTGAATAGGTGTAGTGGTATTGTGTAGTGTTTTTGGAAGTTTAATATACCGGTGTTCGATATTTTTGTTGGCGTTTCATAGTAGCGGATTAGGATTTCTGTAATGTTTTTGGTAGTTTAATGTCTTCGTTTTTTGATATATCTGCGTATGTTTTAAATAGATGTTGCGGATATGTGTAATGTTTTTGGAAGTTTAATGTCTTCGTTTTTTGATATATTTGCGTATGTTTTAAAGTAGCGGTTGAGAATTTCTGTTTAGGTTTTGAATTTTAATATAGCCGTTTTTAGATATATTTGCGTATGTTTTAAATAAGTGGTTGAGTATTTCTGCTGAGGTTTTGAAGTTTAATACAGCTATTTTTAGATATTTTTGCGTGTTTTAAAGTAGCGGTTGAGCATTTCTGTTTAGGTTTTGAATTTTAATACAGCCGTTTTTAGATATATTCGTGTATGTTTTAAAGTAGCTGTTGTGGTTTTGTGACATGTTTTTGAAAGTTTATTATTGCCATTCGTAAGTTTGTTTTTGAATTTATTTTTATATTTGAGTTGTTATTGATATTTTGTGTATATTTGTTATTTTAAGTGTAAAATGTCCGCGTAGGCTTGTTTTGGCGACAAGTTGGCGACAAAAATTTTTTGACGAGTATTTGGCGTCAAAAAAAATTTGTCACCAAATTGTCGCCAAGGGAGGTGCGTGTAATACATCTGTTCCGGCTTCGCTACGTACCGCTGGCTGTAGTGCAGTAAAAAAAGCTTCCGCTGGCTGTAGAGGTCAGTAGAACAAAGCTTATCCCACAAAAAATCAAATGATATTATCCGATCCGAATGTAAGAAACCATGGACTAGTGCGTCATTTACAACCCCTTCTGTTACCCCCCCCCCCCCTAGTCTCTCTTGCGAAAATCTACATCTAACAATATCCAAAATCCTCCCCTGATATTTAGAAACGACATATTTAAACAACATAGCAATAAACGGCTAACTGAAAAGCATTGAACAAACACAACCCCTATTTGGCATTTTATTGCCAATTTAGCAAAAATCTAAAAAATATGCAGAAAAGAGGATACATCATAACAGGAAGTAAATAATCGCCAAGTTGGCGGCAGCCCCAACTTCTTCCGATTAACCAATATTTTATTTTGCATATTTATTTTCTTGATTGCATATAAACATTATGCATTTGCTTAAAACTTTTCGCCAAAGGAGGTGCGTTGGCGCAAAAAATTTTTGGTGCCAACTTTTCGCCAACGGAGTTGCGTCTGACAAAGCTGTTCTCTGAAGGACAGTATATTGTAATGCAAAAAATAACACAAGTAATAACCTTCGTCTTTTCGTGTGATATTGACGAATTTCGTCAAACCCCTCCAAGGGGGATCCATTTTTTACCTATTTAACCGATTTATGTTTTAGAATCCAAATTTTATACAAGAATATTTGGTAGGACTGCAGTTTAAGGTGCCCCTCGTTTTTTTTTTTGTTTTTTTTTGGGAGGGGGGGGGGCAATAGTGCTCGGGAATTTGGTTGCCAATTGTTCGAGTTTTCTCACGAGTGTGTAAATGTTGTTATTCCTGCAAACTTCTGACGTGTTTGTCATGTGATTATTTCGTGACGCGTATATCACGATGGATATTCAAACTTAACTGCCATCCTAAATGGCACGTTGGCACTATTGGCGCAAAAAAAAACAAGGTACACCCTAAACTGCAGTCCTACAGCATACTTTTATAATTATTGGACTAAAAAATGACATGAGTATAATGAAACAATGCTTATTTTATTACAAGCAAAATTATGATATTTTTGTCGATAATATTAAAGCTACAATCAATCCATATAGTCCAAGTACTTCAGCAAAAATGAGAATTAAAATCATACCCACAAACAACTTCTGTTGTTGAGCTGTGCCTCTGACGCCAGCGTCGCCAACGATGCCAATTGCACATCCACTTCCTATACCACTGAGTCCCACGCTTAGTCCAGATCCAAAATGTAGAAACCCTTTGTATACTGAGTATCCTTGTTCTGGAGAAGATAAACTATTAGCGATCAATACTGCCACGACGAGGCCGTATATTGCAATAATTCCGCTCATAACGACAGGTAAGATGGACTTCATAATAAGTTCTGGTCTTCTGACAGCCATTGCTGATATTCCCACTCCAGATTTTGCAGTTCCATAAGCTGCTCCTAAGCAACTGAAACTAATTGCTGATACTGATCCAAGTACGCCGAAAAATGCAGCATAACTTTCCGATTCCGGCATTCTGACGACTACAAATGAAATTCGGAATATTCCTAAATTTAAGGTTATTGATAGTTATAAATTTACGAAAATGACGGCTTAACATCAATTTGTATAATACATAAATTATTAACAATGTTTATTCACACAGTGCAAAAACAAAATGGCTTATACGAAATATGCGTGAATACAGCACATGAAAACGATTGAAAAAATGAAATTACAATTTAAATGTGTTGCCTACTTGTCAGTCAGAATTTTGCCAATATAAATGAATTAAGATAAAACTCTTTTTTTTTATCTACGAGTAATTACTTTGAAGTATGACTAGAGCCAATAACGCAGTTCTGCGAAGCATGTCACCTCTCAACGCGTGCAACAATGAAATGTTTGTTTTTAGACCCATCAATTACTCAAATTCATATGGGAACATATGATGCAGTTTCACATGTAAAACAGATGACATCCATTTTCTGCCCTATGTTGTTGCATTATTGACGTTGCTTGAAACTGTCTTACACGCAACGGAATTTGGAACAAATTCGGTGACGTTTAAGCCAAAACAATTTGTATTTTATTTATCTACCTAAGCTTATCAATATTTTAGATGTGAAATATTTATTTCGTCAGCTTGTACGTGGAAGTTACTCTTAATTTTTCATAGGTTTGATACTAAACTTGTCAATATAACAACGTATTTATGGACACATTTATGTTATGACGTCATACATCGGATGCATATCATTTACGTCTCCCTAGGAACGGGTATGAAGCCTTATCAATTTCTTTTTCCCCTTTGTAGAGATAATTCTGTTGCTAAGGGCTGACAAGGGAAACGAAAGAATTTGATTACAGTAGTAAAAATCAGAAATATATCTGTCATACGGGTAGAATGGTACGAAATCCGTGACACCTTGTTCACATCGCAACCAGGGCGAAGCAGAGCGTCAACGTTACTCCCATCAAAATGTGTTTAACCAATCACAGACCTTGAAATGATTAGCAGCATATGAGACCTAAGATGGAATGAGACTTAGGGCCTGTTCATATAGAATCTGTCATAGTCAATTTTTTTAACCAATCATATACTAATCATTGACCTATTTAACCAATCAGCGCCAAATGAATCTTTAACGCTGACGCTGACGCTGACGGATTCTATGTGAACAGGCCCTTTAGATGGAAATTGAAGTAATATTCTAATAACTTTTCACCTGGTAGTCCATTGTTTAAAGACTCAGTAAGGAGCTTAGATAATACATTTCTCACTCTCTGGATTTTCCCTTAACGCCCTGAAAAAGTTATGTTTCCTTTTATTGAATTATGCTCACTTTATTCAAAGGAAGATTATTCATAGATATATATGTTGCCGTGAGTTAATGCAAAAAATTGATGGAGTTGCTGGATTCTCTAGTATTTTTTCGTTAATCTGTAGTAAAGCTAGAAATTTTAATTTTTGAAAAATATGTCACTGAAATCGAAAAAAAATCTCTGAATTAAGAAGGCTATGTAAAAGGTTTAAAGAAATGCTAGTATCCTTTAAACTAGTGCTGGTCAAATAATTGCTGGCTTTCAAGCTATTGTTGGAAAAAAATAATGTAACCCAGTCACGGGATATATGCCATTACTAGAGAAGGTATTAAAAGCAGCATTCCTTGGAAAATTTGTCAAAACTAACTAGCTTAGGGCAGCAGTGGGTATCCCTTGGCGCATACCAAGTGTTTATTACTGTGATCCAAAAACAAACCTTCGACCGATGAGTTTCTTTCGCTTGTTTTCCTTTTATTGTTCGTATTACAATGTCCTGCTCTTTAGTCTCAATTCTGAGGAAATAATGCCATTTAGGATTTTTTCTGAAAAATTTTTGCTCTTTAAATTGCCTAAAATTGGCTGTATATCTGTATATACATATAATTTTGCTGTCCACTATAATGCCATTACCGTCGTTTTCTATTGGGATTTTAGCAAATTTTGAAAATTTCGCCGGCCCACAGCAAGGAGTATCCACTTTAACTTCTTTACTGTAACCCATCAGTGAATAAGTTTGAAGTATCGTCATAGGTGTCCCTAGTCAACCTCTCTAAATCTTTTGATCCTGTTAAAATCTATTCCAACTACACAATTTGCTATATTGGTTTTAAGGATATTGACGCTCCCCCCTAAAATTATATTTTATTTTTGGTGACAACTAAAGATTTTAAGTATAAAAATATCCATTGCAGCTACATTTTATCCCCTATAATATCCGATTCCCCCCTCCCCCAATTCGTGCACTCCTAAGGTAGATATTAGCTGCATTTGCTTTATAAACGGAAAATTTTCAATATCTGACATTGATTAAAGAAGTGTAAAGCACAACATTTCTACTCCATATCAAACTAAAAATAATGCACTACTTCATTAACCAAGTTGCAGAAGCTGCAAAACAAATGATCATTACAAGCATTAAGTACATAAATGCATACTAAAAGTTAGAAAATTCTATACATCATTAAAGGATAAATAAATGTCATCACCTTTTCGCTTTAATCACAATATTTCAAAAGACGTTCATTACAAATAATCTAGACGTTCATTACAAAGTGGCAATTTTTCCTCTAGCAACATATTTTCTTCAGCCGGTTTTTAAAACAAAAATGCATAACAAAATAAGTCTCTTTAAAAATTACTTCGTAAAATACGACATTTTATGAAAGAATGTGAGCAGAAGTTACTTTTAACTTCGAGTTTATAGTTAGAGTTGTTACCTCGGGCAAAGAATAATCATATCTTAAAATTGTAACTAAGTTCCTCACGGCAAGACAAAACAGTGAAAATAAAGAATGTTTTCAGGTAGTGATTAAAGTAACAAGCTCTAATTAAATACCATTCAACACTGACTTTCACTTTTGAAAAAAAATAGGAAATTAGGCTCATTTTGAGAAGTTCATGTTTTGAGTGCTACTTTAAAGACA
This sequence comes from Dolomedes plantarius, assembly GCA_907164885.2. Classification (NCBI taxonomy): domain Eukaryota; kingdom Metazoa; phylum Arthropoda; class Arachnida; order Araneae; family Dolomedidae; genus Dolomedes; species Dolomedes plantarius. Next base: position 154,133,271 of record OU015497.1, on the reverse strand, counting down.
TCTGAGGGATTTAAATATATAAGGAGGGCTTAGAATAAAGCCAGCTTATATATTTTTTTGGGAAAAACAAATTATATTTACGTTTGAAATAGTGTTAAATGGGTTTGAAACAAGTAATTAGTGAGAATAATAATCCATGCTGGGTTTTTATATTAGGGAGCTAACCCATCTAAGCTCACGAAATAAAATTTTCTTCGTAAATTAAGTTCAAGGAACTACAGACGATAAAACTTGAGCTGTCAGCCTGGAAACATGTTAATCCCTCTAACTACATTGTGACTGAAATTTCTAGAATTGGAATATTAATTTTTCTTTCTGCATTTTCAATTTTAAGCAAAATTTCCTTAATTTAGTATTTTTATAAACGTTCTTAATATTTAACGATATGAGACTGACAATCAGACTTATTCATTGTTTTTACTTATATATTTGTTCTCGAGTGTTTATGCATTTTATTTTACTTAAGGCTGCTGTGTACTGACCCCATTGGATATGCACACCTCAGTGTTAACCTATGAAGAAAATATGTCTACTATTTACAACTATATAAATACTTATAATCCAATAAAAATGGTATTTTTAGATAGCCTGAAATTTTCTGAACCTTTCAACAGGATTCATTTTATAAATTCCGTCCAAAAAAGGAATTTAGGAGCGTTTAAAACACACTATACAAGATTTTATCCCCGAATAATTTTAATTTTAAAATATTGTATGCAGTTTATAAAAAGGGAATATGCCTCGAGGTGTAAAATTTCTTCTTCTAATATGGAGTACATTTAAAAAAAAAATCTTTAAATCCAAGTCGGCAATCCTTGGACATATTTTCATCGTATGTTAACACTGGGGTTAGCGAATCCAATAAGGGTTTGTACACAGAAGATTTAAGACACCGAAAGGCCTTCATCAATCATGTAGATGTTCTTCTATGTTTACTCAAAATAGGAAATTCGAAAATTATGGATTACTGAATTCTTTTTTAATGCATTTGAAGATTTCCTTTGTAAAATTGAAATGTATAAATTACTTTGAATATGAATATTAACATTTATTCAAAATGGAACTCTGGAAGATGTTATAAAAAACAGAAAATACTTTTCCTCAAAATAGAGAACCATAAAAATAAATTTGTAATATGCCTATTAATTAGATCAAGTCTGCTGTATAGCAAGATCTTAAGAGAACCTTATTTTAACTGAAGCAGGTTTCAGAAATCCCCAGAGAAAGTAAACCTGGAAATAAACTATAATTTAAAACCTTAAAAACTTGCATTAGATTTTTAAAAATACAATAGATATTTTATATAGGAGTACAAATTTTCTTTTCTAGTTCTTTACTTCATATTTTAAAGAAGAGTTTACATTTAGTTAATTATGGTTGGTCATGAATTGGTTTTAATATTGCTGAATAAATACAGGGAATTTAAATTAAATGTAAACTTAAGGCATCTTATAGTATACAGCACAGTTTAGTATTTTTTTAACGTAATGCAGATAGTATTGTGAGAATATTACTTCTCGTTTTGGGTTTCAAGGATTTTATGTGATTTTTGCCATTGACCACCTTACATTTGGGGTTTTATTCTATTTGTTTTCCTGTAATGAGCATTTTAAAATTACGTGTATGGTCATTCGCCTGAATAGTGATATAATAACCGAGATCTGTTGACTTCAGGGAGAAAGTAAACTAGATCCCGACAGTTAAAAAATGAAACCCTAGGTGACATTTTAACTAATTTAATGAAAACATAATAATTCTTTACAGAGCTACACAATTTTAGCAATCATACAGGAACACCCGAAAATATGCTGCTACCATCTAGGAAAACATTGGACCGTCTGACAAACATCGTTTCTCAGCAAGCACAGTTCAGAGGCTGTAGGAACGAACGCTAATGGTTGTTTCCGTCCACGGAGTCAGAGTTTTAGGGATTGCTTCTTGTCGTGGATTACGACATATAAAAAAAAGAAAATAGAAAACGTGCAGAAAAACCAATTAACAAACGGGACGGAAAATGAGACTGTGAAATGACGCCAGACGATACAAGAAGAATGTCGTGGGGATACGATATGTTAGAAGTTCATAAAGGGCAGACAAACCCAATTAAATCGGACAATCGGGGATAAAATGAGAAAATTGAAATGGCGCTTGCCCATACAAAGGACCGGATGAAGAAGAAGAAATTAACACCAATTAACACTACCACACTTCTTACGTTCCAGGCGGCTGTTTGCAAGGCCGCTCTACTCTGTTAGGGCATCATGAGAGTTTATACGTAATGATGCCCTGTTTAAACCAGTTGGTTACATGTTTTTATAAGCACTCATTTTATCATTATTTATTTCATAAAGTTTAGTAAATGTTATTAGTTGCCATTTTACATATTTTTATGGTTGTCATAAATGGGAAGCTCGGGAGGTCACATGATTAGGCCACTGACAAATCAATTCTGGGATATTGTCGTTTCACCTCCAGAAGCTTTAATACTTTGATACTTCCATTCACTCATACTATAAATACTAGACTAGAGATATTTTTTAATAATAAACAATTGCGCATATTTTTCTATATCAAACCCTTATGTGGAGCTAATAAAATTCAGTAGTAAATATACATAGATACTATTACAAAATGTCAACTGAAAGCAAACTTACACAAATAACTTTGGATTAGTAATTCCCCAAATTTACAGGAGCTTTCATCTGAAATATTTCTGATACACTTATAACACACACTAATATAACATGCATGAGACGCAATCTATAATTAACATATTCTGTAAAATACATTTAGAAATATGTACATTAACCAACATCGAACGACATACAGCTTTTTGATTCTTATGTGATAGTCTCTTGCACCTACGCTTATACGTTATACAGATTAGAAATGTTGGGAGAGGAATTTACTCGTTTACGGTTACGTTCGTACACATCAGGTGTTCAAAGTATGTTTATTTTGTATAATTGTCTGATTTAAGTCGTTTTGTAATAATGAACTGGATTTTTCCCATCTGTAGTCAGTATATCTGTAAATCCTATTAGCTCAGCCCCTTGGATAGGTAGTTCAGATTCAGTAATAATAATGGATGCTATTTTTTATATCTGCATTAAATATGGGAAATTGTTTATTGATTAGCTTCTACCGTGTACGAATTTTCAATGACGGATTTTGGAAAGTCGATATTGAGAGAATCTCTTGTGTTGACTGCCAAAATTCAGTTTTAATAAATGCATATTAGAATATTCAGTTTAAAAGAAAATCATAGGAAATTAATTGAATGTGGGAAACATGATATGACATTACTTACTCTCGCAAAACACAAATCTACGAAAGGAGATAATTTATTCATTCGTGACACCCTTTAAAATGAAATCACTGTGATAGTTATCTGTATTTTCAGAGGATGACTGATGGCTGTTCTAATATTAATTTTGCTTTGAATAAAAATGGAACCTCGTATGTAGCTTGAGTTTGCAAAAAAGGTGATAAATAATTGTTGATATCATGAGCCTTTTATAAATTTATACCATTTTTATTGGAACTTAAACTATCGTCACTGGAAGGTTTCTTTATGTTTTACTTCCGCGTGTTGCGCGCCCCCTTCAGAAATAAAAAAGATCAGAGAAAATATGTTAAGAAGGACTTGCATGACAGATGCGATTCGTACCCGGAATAATATTTGATTTAACAATGTATTCTATGAATTAATGTGGTCTGTACCAACAAACATGAAAGAAGATGAAGGACGAAAGTTAAAAAAACAATTAATGAAGCATAAACTTTCTGATTTCGACTTCATTTCTGAATGATCCAACTGTACGTCTACTTATTCCTGATCGTTCGCTATCGTATGGAATGCACGCAATGCCTCGTATATTTGTATACTCGTCGAAAAATTTCTTCTTTTAAATATGAAATATTTTCATATATTTAGGTATTCAAAGAATGGAAAAAAGAGAAAAAATATTCAACTTTTTGTAAATATAAATAAAGTAATACCTCAAATATATGTATGACGTTTGTATGCTTTGTTCTGCTTTCTATTTTTTTATTTTTTATTTTTATTTCTATTTATTTTATTTTCTATTTTAGTTTTGGCAGTAGTAAGAAATTTTAAGTACATTTTTTGTTTCATGTATTTTTTTTCCTGTATCTTTTTGGGATGTATTTAATTTTTATTTTAATCGGTCTTCATTTTTATTATTCCTATATCTGAATTTACAAGATAATTAGACTTTATGTAAACAAGTTTCAGCTTAATTCCTCCCGTCTCTGCATATGACATCTGTTATGTCTCAGTCAGTCTCTTTTTTTTATTCTTTAAAATTATTGTAAGTTGTAAATTTTATTAAATTTATTTTAACCATTATGAGATACTACAGGAGTAAAATTGTTAAAAGAAGTTTCAAAAGCTGTATTAGTATTTTCTCTTTGCACTTTTACTCAAATATAAGTTGCAAATTCCGAAAATTAATTCTTATAAACGTAAATACTTTGTTTCAAGTGTCAACAAATAGTCCCATCAATTGGCAGTGTCAAGTACACTGAAACTGCTTCAACTTTTAGTTTGTAAATAAAAGTTTTTGCATATTGTGAATGAAAAAAAATGCTCATAAAGTACCTTAAAATAGAAATATTGGTACTTACGGAAGTTTGCGACCCCCTTGGCGTATTAGTGATAAATTTATCGCCAAGGCAGAAAAAGTTAAGTTCGGGACGGCCATATTTCCGCTATTGCTTTTACTATGTTATCAAATGCATTTTGTCGTCCCAATGTCTTTCTTCACAAAAATGCTGCTAGGTATGATTGAAGATGATGGCGAGCAGTGCCTCTTTTTTAAAATTTATTTCGCCACTTCGAAGAACCCCACAGTCTCTCAATATTTTGCTTGTGTACGCCCGTAGTCGGATCCACAAAGTGGTATTTATAGTTTACAGTCATGATTAAAAACCTGCTCTTTCAAGATCCTTAGTTTTATAAGCACTCCAATAGTCTGAATAAATTATGGATCCTTCCTCTACGTATTCGACTATCTTTGCCATCAGTGTGCTTGCTTCTCTATTCACTACTTCAACTAGAAAACATTCGCCAGTTTCATGGCATATCCCGCCGAATATCCACTGCCGGGGTAGAATCCTCCCTTCGTTGTTTTTCCGTCGAATGAACAGGCTTTCATCGATTTCGACTATTTTCTCAAAACCACCTATTCCTCTTTTAGGCTGTCCGAGGAGATCCAAAGAACATGCTTCTCTCATAAAATTGTTCCAGTCAATCATTGTTTTATCGCTGATATTTAGTTGCTCTTCGCACCATTTAATTGAAATGAGCTCTTCAGCCCAACAGTAAATAAATTGCAGTGGTGTTGCAAATGGAGTTCTCGATGCTCTAAACAAATTATCAGATCGAATGCCTGTTTTAATTTTACAATTCTTCACGTTGTAGCACCATGTATTTCCATTGATGTAGAGTTTCATTTCGTGACCATTTACACAGGTTCGATTACGAGGCAAAATACCTGTTTCTTGAAAGAAAAATATAGAATCCTCTTAACTCTTCGGTAAATTGAAAATTATCAACATTTTTAAAACAGAAAATATTAATTAATATAATACGATAAGCAATTCAGAATTCACGATAAATAACACGGGGATCAAGAAAACCACAACAGTTCAAAATTTCAGGCCATTTGTAATAATAATGATTTGGCGAAAGTTTTCAACTATCATTGACGATTTATCGCCGGGGCCGTAAACTTCCGTAAGTACCGAAATATTTTTTTCATTTCAGGGAGTGTTACACAGCTGCAATTCTTTAAGGGACTAAGTCCTTAGCAAATTTGTTATAATATGACACAATATAGTAATAAAGTTATCTACTACCAATGCATTTGTTTGTATTACCAATGCATCTGTTTTTTAAGTACTTTTGATCCTAAGATTTTAGCTAAAGGTTAACGGTACAGACTCAAGAAAGATAAGGCAGATTCGAGAAAAATAAGGTCTTTTAACCCATACAATTAGCCCGTATTGTATTAAAATTAGAAGTGATAATATTACATTTTGTTGGTATTTGCGAGAGGTAATGTGTTGAAATTTTTTATTTATTTATTCAGCATTAGGCTTTACTTATAAGGATATCGTTATATTCATATGTGATTTATTTTTAAAAACTGCCGTTGATTCTTTGCTGTGTGAAATCCAGTAACTTTAAAAAGTTTTTGCAATGTGGTAGAACATTTAATAATTTGAAATTTTTATAATTTGGTGTTTGATATACATCAGTATTGGGCTCTATTTATGTATGCATAGTTTTGGCATTGCAATTGGCATGTGTTCTGAAAGTTTTAAGTTTAATGTGTCAAGAAAGCTCTTATACCTTGTAAAAATATTAGAAATCAAAGGACTTATAAATATTTTATTTACGTTAACTACCTTGGCATAGTATATATATATATATATATATATATATATATCGGGTGGCCATAATTAAACTGACAGTGCTCACAGTGTTCTGTAGCGCGATCTATTTGCGAGAATGACGCCACATTTTGTAGGAAGATTAAACAAGACGGGGGACGAAGGATTTCGCGTAAAAGTAAATTAGTTCCAAAAGTCACCGCTAGGGGAATATTTGGAGCTGTGTAATAGAAAATAGAGTGTTAACAAATGCAAGTTAATACGGAATAAAATTACCTTTTATTATGCACATTTTCTTATTTAGTTCAAGTGCAATATGGCAACACTTTTAAAAAAGCGTAAAATCTACATAAACACCGATAAAGTCTCGTGATCTGCAATATCACGTACGCTGAGCAGAAGAAGTTCTTTATTCAAATTTCACGTTACATCCATTGGCACAGTGCCAGCTGCTTGGGTTTTAAAAGGCAATGTGTTACGTTTCGAATCAATGGGATTGAAAGTTTATGTGCAATGTCTCCTTCTTTAGTCGAGCGTGCGTTACTTGTCAAAATCTTTTACCTCAACCAGTGCAACGCGTCAGCCGCTCTTCGTGCTTTTAGAACGCACAAAAAAATGCGTAAAGCTAACGGTCCTGTGTCAGTTAATGGGCTAAAAGCAATGGTTGCGAAGTTTGAGAAAACAGGTTCTCTGAAGGTTCAGTCAGGCAGAGGACGAAAACCTGTACCACAGGATACAATCGAAGCAGTTGCCACGGCGATTGTCGACAGAGGACCAGACAATATTGCTGCCACCTCTAGCGCTAGTGGATTAGCTCGGAATATGGATATGCCTTACAGTACGGTATGGAAAATCTTACGAAAGATTATAAACTTCTATCCGTACAAGATCAGCCGTGTACAGGAGTTACTGTACCCCGACCATGATAAGCGATTGACTTTTGCTCTCACCTTTCTTGCCAGAATGGAGGTGGATGATGCTTGGCCGTGGAAAATCTTATGGGGAGACGAGGCACACTTTTACCTGCATGGAACTGTGAATACCCAGAACTGCCGAATTTGGGATGACAAATCACCACATGCAGTCACAGAAATTCCCTTACATTCACAAAAGGTAACTGTTTGGTGTGGGTTCACAGCGGAATTTATCGTAGGTCCATTCTTCTATGAGAACATTACCCCGACAGGACCGGAAACCTGTTCTGTTACCGGAGAGAAATATCGCCACATGTTGAATAGCTTTGTCATTACGACACTTCAGCAAAGACAATGCCTGGGGGAAATCATTTTCATGCAAGATGGAGTCCCTCTACACGTTGCTGTGCAGGTGCAACAGCTGCTACGACAGAAATTCACAACAGAAAGAGTCATTAGCCGCTACTTTCCAACTGCATGGCCACCTTGGTCGCCTGATCTTACCCCATGCGACTTCTGACTATGGGGTTACCTTAAGTCCAAGGTCTATCAAGGAGTGGTCCAGGACCTGGCTACGTTGAAGGATAACATATCACGGACTGTACGGGAGATTCCTGCAGACATGTTACTTTCTGCTGTTGTGCATACTGTGCACAGAATGCAATATGTGGTCCACAACAACGGCAGCCACATTGAACCTCATTTAAATGCAAAATAAAAGGTAATTTCCGTATTGATTTGCATTTGTTAACACTCTATTTTCTATTACACAGCGCCAAATATTCCCCTAGCGGTGACTTTTGAAACTAATTTATTTTTTCGTGGAATCATTCATCCACCGTCTTGTTTAATCTTCCTACAAAATGTGGCGTCATTCTCGCAAATAGATCGCGCTACAGAACACTGTGAGCACTGTCAGTTTAATTATGGCCACCCGGTATATATATATTTAACATTAATAAACACTTTTTTGGACACAATTGTATGTAACTTTACGTGAACAAAAAAGCACAAATACTCCAAGTACCTGTATAAATCTTTATAAAGGATACATAATTGTTGTTTTTATCAGCTGTTGTCAAGCATTCATATTTAAACGTAATAGTGTACAGTTGGTCAGCAACACAAAGAACTAAACTAAGCTACACAAAGAACTATTGAATGGAACATATAGTAGAGTAAATTATTCATATCTTCTGTAACTGCAAAAGAATATTATTTTCCCTCTAAATTGTAATAATATCAAACTTTCCAAGTCTCTGAAATTAGTGGTAAAAGAGCCCCTTTGAAAATTCAATCTTTGTCGCTGAATCTGGTGACAGTCTAAAACTAATGGACTTCATTTATGGCTTCCACATCAAAACGCTTGAATAATTCCAACCTTTAAATAGGAACGTTTCTTATATTTTAACTAATATTTACGCAATCAACTTGAAGATCGACCTGTACTATGCATCTTAATATCCCTAAAGGCTTAAAAATATGTCCTATACATCATGCGTTTCTGTAGGATATTCTTTTACGAGTTTCCCCACATATTGCATTCTAATTCGTTCTATCATATGCGAACATTTGTGCCTAAAAATCCCCAAGCGATGACAATGTTTCTCCGTCTGTATTTACGAGTTAGTAAACAGATTCATAAATTTTCCTTTATGCAGATAAGATATGTTTGTCATCAATAGTGCCTCGGAAATTTATTCCACGCAATAATGACACTCAAGAGATTCATAAAGTGTCAGACAAAAGCTTTTTATAATATTACGAAACGCATTAAAACATTTTGTCTTAAGCTATTAAAATAAAGCTCAACTATGAAACAGCCTGCTATAATTAAATTCGACTCTCAAGAAGACAATTATTCTACAGCTCTCTGGCAGAATAGATTATTTGGTGACGAACCTGTTTCAAGAAACTGCTTTTTAATTTCGTTTACTAAACGAAGATGATTTTGTTACACTTCTTTTGTCGTTTCCTTTCAGGTTTAAGCCGTCATCTGCACTGTTTACATTTGAAAATTAAGGAGTTGCTCCCGCATTGTATCTGACAGAATGTTACTAAATTGTTTGTATTCAAAAAGGATTTTAGAAAAGTGTTAAAAGAATTGCTCCTCAAATAAATTTGCTAAATGACAATTCATGTACATGTGTATGATACACACACATATAAATAAATAAATAAGTAAATATATAATTAAATAAATAAATATATATATATATATATATATATATATATATGTGTGTGTGTGTGTGTGTGTGTATAGTGCCGTAACTGGGCAGGGGCAACAGGTCCCACTTAGAAAGGGGACCCAAAATAGCTAGTCACGCCACTGTATGTATATATATATATATATATATATATATATATATATATATATATATATATATATATATAATGCATATGCGGAGTACGTGTGATGAATTATTTTTGAATTCTAACAATTATATGTTTTTTAGGTTTATTCCTGTTAATAATGAATTTAACCTTTCTTTATTCCTAAATACAGCCAATTCTATAGCTACATATAACCAGTTTCCGATTAAAGTAGAGATAAAAGCAGACTTTTCTTTCTCGATTATTTGGTTTCGAAATTGGACTCTTAGATACACTTGTTATTTCTGAGTTTAGAAAACCATTTTCTGTCTCTATGCCTCCTGAAATCTATTCAAATCACGTACAGAATAATAGAAAATTCAGTGTTCTGATTTTATGTTTATCACTTCTTGCATTTATTTTTGAACCTCATATCACTTAAAGGTCTTCACTAAGATCTTTGGTAATCAGCATGGGCGTCAACTCTTCGCTCACTCATAGAGTTCTTAAAAAATTCACTTCTGCCCCTATGGAGTCGACTCTCTCACATTTAAATAAGTCTTACGATGGATTAGTGGTCCTCGAATTTTACCCACAGGGGTTATCGAAGCTAAGCAAAATCCTTCCAAATTACAATTATATTTTCAAATCCGTCAATAAACTTGAATCCCCCCCCTCCAGGAAAACCCCAATAAATCAGTTTCCTATAAAGGAATTTACAGTATTGTCGGTTTTTAATTTGTCCTTTGTTGGCCAAAGTAAGCGTGATCTTGAAATGCTCATGAAACGCATTCAAGATTAGTTAAGAACCAGAAACCTTTTCGAAATAAATTAAAAGTCAAATATTCCTAAAATTTTGGACACAATTTTAAATATTTTGATTCGAAATTTTTTTACCGTACTAACTCTGTACCTGAATTGCATTTTCTAGAACACTTTGTTATTTATACTAATTCCATTGTTTTAATCAATAGCATGCATAAGCTATCTATATCTACTGTCTGTAAATATACTTCCATGTAAGTGCGTCCGTTCATTTCCGAGTTCTACGTTTTTCTAACCATTTAATGTTATTCTTTTTTTAGAATTCCATTTCATTATTCCGCCTTCTCTGATTTCATTTCTCAGCTTTCGCATATTTTTTCCACTTTATTTATTTGTTTGTCAATGGGTGGGATGGTGGAAACATTATTCCGCACCCCCCCCCCTCTTTTATTCCCCTTCCAAGCATTTTCACTTTCGTGTGTCTGCGTATTTGTCGATCGAAGAGTCGAAATATAAAAGAGTTATATCAAAGAGATGATCACCCTTTCATTTGTGAATTATCCGTGGAGACTCTCACACCAAATGCTCCTTGGCCACGTTTCGAACTATTAATTAGTTTGTAACAAGTCGTCACCATTTTGAATGTTTAATAAGGACACTAAGTAGCCGCATTTGTAAGTTGTCCAAACAGACAATCACACCTACAGCTCCTCGGCCTGATGATGGTCTATTAATGAGTTCGAAAGGGGTTATCACCCTTATTATTTTTTATTGCAGATATTAAGAAGCTGAGCGTCGCGCAGTGGCTAAGTGGTTAAGGCATCAGCCTTCCACGCGGATTCGATTCCCGCATAAGACTTGGTTGCATTCTGGGGCAACGGTCAGTCTGCCACCTGATAAAGGAAGGGTCTAGAAAGGGGAGCTGCAACCCTCGTCCATCGTCGGTGTCATCGTTTGTTAATAAAATTCTTCTGTGGGGTGTAATGTCGTCAGCCCCCAATGACATTAGCCAAAAAAAGAAAAGAAAAAAGAAAGAAACTGCGCGATTCTGATATGTGTCTTCTTCTAATTTCTTGTCAGCAGTAATTTAAGCTGCATATTCAAAACGGTATCTTAAGCAGCTTTGTCGAAACACATAAAGGGTCTGTTTTGTGACTTCTTCCCGGATTTGTCTGATTTTTGTATATTGTTATTGTTATTGTTAGTTCTCTGTGCAAAGTTTCTAACTGGACATTTTTTGTCCGATATTCTATCAGTGGATGGTATTTACAAAATTATCCTGTCATATTTGACATACCCACATTATATTCTGCTGGTATTATTAATTGTGGGGTTGCAAACTTCGAGCAATGTGTTCTTTCTCCAGTAAGTTTGACGTTTTCATTATGACCAAAATGATTATGTATCAGTTGATATCTCTACACAAATATATTCAATATAGACATATACGTACAATTCCTACGTTTTCTTCGGATATCGTAACATTAAGACTAATATATAACCATTAGGGGTGATTAATATGCACTAGCATCGAATGATCTGTTGCATAAAATTTACAGGCCAAAAATAATCACCTCGAGATCTTGAGGTGGCCTAGCTGTAGCGCATCGGCTTTCGGTGTTGAGGGTGCTCGGATAGAATCCTCACAAACTCAATTAAATACCACAGTGTCAAGGCCGGATAAGGGCATGATTAATCCGTAGACTGTTAAGTCCCTCTATGATAGGGTGTGAGAGAGTAGGACCCCCTCCAGTTGCCCCCCCCCCCTGGGGTTGCTCGGTCAAAATTGCGGGGGCACCTGGCTTGTGGACCCTTGTGATGTCATTATAAACGGAGACGCACCGCTCAACCCGCGAGCCTATATGGACCTGGTCTAAACTAAATTCCTGCCAGGGGGCATTAGAAACAACAACAATATCTTGAAACGCATACTGCGAGTGAAAATACACGATTGCTGGTTTCTAGGTGTCGACTGTCGTTATACCTATAAACTGCCAAATTTAAAATTTTGGCATCCAACCTAGGACTTTTTTATAAGTGACTCCAGAAATTTAAAACGTTCATTATTTGCACCCTAATAGATTGCGGATATTATTTATTTAAGTTTCAGTTTGGTATAATTCCTAAAAAACAGTTTTAAATCAAATATTTTTAAATAAACTAAACCTCTGTTTTAACGTTATAAACATATTCGTAACTCCGTATTACCTGAAGTAATCGAAACCCGGTTCTAATTTCGTTGCTTAATTTTTAAGGAAAAAAGAATCAATAATTTCAAGAATTGTACCTAAGTTGTTCAATTAAATCTTGAATTTCATTGGATTATTCTGCTCTATTTTATCACATGATAATGAATTTCTTAAGAAAGAAAGAAAAAATGTTAAAAAAATTTCCTATTCTAAAAAGAGAACATCTGCAGAATTAAATTTGCTATAACTTGAATCACATTTGAGAAACACGTTCATTACTCTACCCTAAAAGAAAAAAAAATTCAGTCTGAAGTTCGTTGAACTGGAAAATGCACTCGAATTCGTAGAAATGGACATGCAACGTGATCTGTTATTTAAAAACATTCAAGCCAATATCGTTTCCATTCATTATTTGGAAACACGTCTACCGTCATTCAGGCCAGACTTTGTTATTTGGACGTTTACGAGCGCATGCGCGTAGTCAGCATTTTAACTTGAGATATTTTTGGATATTTTGGAATGATAAATATCCATCTATCTTCGAAAAGATTAATAAAAGGAAATTACTGACATAAATAATGTTTTTTTTATTAATTTTTCAATATACGGTTATATGAATAACAAAAGAATGAATATTTATGACAGCACTATAAGGACCAGACTCAATAAAGAGTAAGACTGGCTTAAAGTTCTCGATACAAAGTAGATACCAGATAAAATAACCATTCTTAAAATAAAGATATAGTTAAAAGGACATAAAATATTTTTCCAGCAATAAACAGTACTCTCGGTACCAGTCGGTTACCCTTGTCGAATGCGAAAATGAGTGTACGATCCGCTGAGCTGTATATACGCTATAGCAGAAATTGACCAATTTATCGCATTGTTTTAAAAGTATAATATACAAAACAGGCCCGAAAACCACTAATGTAAAGGAATTAGTATAAAATGCTGTGATTTTTATCTCAAAATGTAGACAATTATAAGGATATGATATCAAGAAATAAAATTTACCCACAGTTCACACTTTCATACACTCCCCCATATATTATAGTGAGAAAATATACTTAAGGACTACCATGGATATTGTTGTGTTTCATTCGTCAGTCAACCCTGAAGCTAAGCAAAAGACATGAGATTTTGGTACAGGTTTCGGTTAATATATACAGACACAATAACCGGCTTACAATACACACAGAACAGCCACGCTTCAGCTAATAAATAAATGACCTCTACATCTCCTTGATCCGAGATCGGCATGCTTTATATACCTTTGGCGACTTTCTCGATTGGCCTAATAATGGCAACTTCTACAATTCGAAAACCGCATCACCTAGGTGATTGATTCTCCGGACTCTCAAATAGATCGCCAAATCTGTCGCCGATATCGCCATACTTGTTTCCAAGCTTGCCAAATACCTCGAAAATATCCCCAGTTCATAGCTCGAAATCTATTCTATTCCAACTACCCTCTGACATTTTATTCCAACTACCCTCTGACGGTATCCTAAGAGTTGATTTAGCGTCATATTTCAACTCCGATAAGATTGACAAATTTTAGTATGTCAAGGGTTCTTTAAGACAAATATGTTGCACTAAAATAAAAAAGTTGAATGATGTAAAATAAAAAGTAATTCTTGAACACCTCACTGTCGACCTCTAAGAATTGTCTTTAAAAGACTTTAAATATATTTATTGTAAAATTATGTATTTTGAATCTTCTATTTTAAAAGAAAACATTTATTAAATGTTTTATTATTGAATGTTTTTCTTAAGAAATCGTAGCTACAGAAAGGGAAAAATAAAAACAAAAATGGCAGGTATAGTAAAAAGAGTAAAAAGAGAGATGAGAAAGTTTAATTTTGTTAATGACACGGGCACTTATCAAGTTATTTGTAAGGATCAGTGTGAAGTCACTTGGACCAGAACAGCAATACATATATAGATTTAAAGAAAGGAAATAATCAAAATAAAAATTGCGAGGATTTAATATAGTATAAAATATAATTTACATAATGAAATGAGTTTTATTTAAATGAGAAAAAAAAGATGTAGGAATAACTGTTGAAAGTCACTCGCAAAATCTAAAAGATGTACCGCTCAGAACGGTGTAAAAGTTGACGAGAATAAATATCATGCATGAAACAGGTTTACTTTGAAATAATTAGAAAAATGTTTTAATTTCATGAAATATCTTTAGCACGTATAAAAAGCATTAATGAAATATTTACCAATGCGTCTGCAGCTGTGAATGACACGCTAAACCGTACTTTAAAATCAATTTAGGTGACAAAAGGTGAGATGTATTACAGGCATCCATTCAGCTTTCTTAATATTTAAAAGAATACATTTAATGTAACTTCAATTTTCTTTGAAGAAATATGTGTGTAACATTTTCAACACAAATGAAACATTGAATTTCAGACTTCTATTTTAATACGAAATAAATTGCTCATATTTCAAGTATTTACTATTGTTAGACTTTCAATTATTCCATGATTTTAGATATCTGTTGCCTATATAATCAAATCTTTAGAAAGTCATTTTTTAATAATTACTAATATTCAAGAAAATATTACGGAATTTTTCACGAGCACTCCAAACACTGCTGTATTTCGGGTTTTCTTATGGACTTCAGATTTTTTGACCTACCGACTTTCTTCTTAATAACAGTTCAGTCTTTGTCTCTTTCTTTCTTAAAATGGGATTACACTAAATTTAGTTAATAATTAATGCAGTCAGTTTCAGAACTGTCCAGAGTCTGTGGGTTCGAGTCCTACTGTTCGCATGAATGTCTGTAGCCGTTTCGAATTGGATTGAAGCAGTTGGTTCCGGCCGAATTAACCCTCGTGTAGCATGAGTTGATCATGGTGCTTCAAACCAAACCAAACGGCGTATTTTAACATTAAATTTCTTAAGGAATCGGGGACTTAAACTACACAGTTCAGTTTTACTTAAATGAAAGTATGCCATTTTAATCAGAATCCAGTGCTAGCTAAGTTTCTTTTAATCTTTGGATAAGGATAGTCTAAAAACTCACCAACTCAACTGTAGATTACAATGGCTAAATGTAGTGGAAATCGTATTCAATATCCGCTAAGAATTTCTCGTATAATAAAAAATCCTTCGACTACAATGCAAATTTCTTTAGCAGAGACATTTTTTTTTTAATTAGGGAAATGTTAACAAAAAATAATAAAAAAAGAAATAAACAAATTTCGACAAAACATTTTAAAAATCAACGAACTATAGATTTTGGTTACAAACTTTGCCTAATAACAATTAAAAATGTCTTGGCACTGTAATTTGTTTTAGTAAAACTCATGCAACAAAAATTTATATATAAATATTAATACGTATCTGTATATCATATAGGGGAACATTAACAAGAAATAAAATTATAAAGGGGTATGTTTTCAAAAATAATTCGCTTCATATCATTAAAAACTATATACTTCATTAAAACAAAAATAGAAAAGAAATTAATGAGAGGGGAGGGCATGGATCTCAAATAATATTTGTTCAATATTTGGAGATATATTTGAAGGTGCTACTCTCGTATCATCCTTCCAAATGAAGTCTGGATAGTTATTAAGTTTCTTTAGTAACTAATTTTGAAAACCTAGTCCCACAACACATAGGTAGAAGCAAATGAAATGAATGTAAGTATAGCGTTTTGCTCATGGTGTGTTTATTGGGTTGTTCGCAAAGTCATTTCGATTTTTTTTGTGAAAATTAAAGATGGTTTTCTTATACTGTATAAATATTTTATAGTATTATATATTCTCCATTTTGGTCCAACACCTTTTGCCATCTTTCTGGAAGTAGCATGATCCCACGACTGATAAAACTTCTGATCATTGCAGGCAAAAAAACTAATCCAAGTCATTTTTGACGTCCTCATTTGAAGTAAAGGTTTTGCTGTCTAAAAAATTTTGCAGAGACTGGAACAAGAAATAATCCGAAGGTGCCAGATCTGGAAATATGGTGGGTGTAGTAGTACATCCATTCCAAGCTGTGAAAGCTTTTGGCGAGTTACCAAACTTGTATCAGGTCTCGCTTTATCCTGGTGGAACACATGCCTTTTCTGTTGATGGAGTCTGGACTTTTCTGTTTAAGTGAATAATTCAATTTGTCCAGTTGACGACAGTAAAATTCATAATTGATAGTGCTATTGTCCAGTAGAAGCTCAAGAAAAGAGATTTCCTTGAAATCCCACCAAACAGTCAGCATCACCTTTTTTTCGATGAATATCGGTTTCCGAAGTGTTTTGAGCCGGTTCATCTTTTTTACTCCCTGATCTCTGGCATTTAATATTTTTGTAGACAACCCATTTCTCGTCCCTAGTGAGGATTCGTTTCAACAGTGGATAATTTTCTTGACGTTTGAGAAGCAAATCACAGACGCCCATGAGACGGAGCAAATTTCTTTCTGAAAGAACATGTGGAACCCATATGCCGAGTTTTGAAATTCAACCAAGGCGTTTCACGTCATCATGAACGGTCGAATAAAACAAATTTAATCTCTCGGCGATCTCACGAGTTGTTATTCGGTGGTTTTAATCAATCAATGCCTCATATATTGATTTTTCCTTCATCAGCTTCAACTGCCCTTCCAGAACGTGGTGCATCTTCAACATCAAAATTGGCGGAACGAAATATTGCAAACCAGTTTTGGCAAAGGTGTTTTATCAATACATATTCTCCGTACACATAGAATAATTTTTTTCTTGCTTCAACGGCATTTTTATCTTTTCGATATTAAAAAGTAAAATATGCCGAAAATGCTGCATTCGAATTTCTATATTTGACAGGGCACCGAACAAAAGCTATTGCGCAGAATAAAACTTTTTAACAAACAAGTCTTGCTGCAAGCTGCCATTATATCAGTCATTATATCAGCTGTCAAAATTTATAATGACAATGCGGTTTAAATGTGAAGTTTAAAAAAACACAATTACGTCCTCTGTTGGGAAAAAACGAAATTACTTTCCGAACAACCCAATATTGTAAGACTATTTGACAACTTATTTAACCGAATATATTGAGCACATAAAAATATGAATAAAAATGTTAAAAATATGTTATTTTAGAAAATTTACTGCGTAATTTTTCAGTAAATAATTTATTATGATAAAAATTTACTTCAAAACATCCGCGACCTCTCTAATTGTTTTCGCAACCCACAGTTTACTATAGTATAGTAATGTATTTTCTAATTTGTAATGGTAATATAACTGATTGAAAAGAAAAGCAAAACTTTCTAAAATTAATGGAAGAACTTCTATTCGATCTCATTAAAATATCGACTACTGTACGCATTCCCTGAAAATGCTCATTGTTCTTCAGGGATGTAAATACATTAACTGTTGCTAAGTGTTTTAATCTGTAACTTATGGAGCAGACAATCATCAGTCTGACTATTTCAGATGGATTTCCTCCAAAATAATGTTTCAGACGTGGAAGATAAATTTTATGCTAATTATTACCATAAATATGTATACAATCACGTTTAAAGTTTACAATGTATTATATACTGAGCATAGTTATTCATCGTGTGTAATATAGTGCAAAGGTTATTCCTGTAAATTATAACTCAGTAAATTATACTATAGTTTAGTTTAGACTATACTATAGTATACTATAGTACAAAGTAATATAGTATAGACTCTATGTTTGGGGTGAGAAAAAAAAGTCAAGAGTCTCCACCCACAAAGAGGTCCCGAAAAAATTGCAGGGGTCACGGACAGTTTGGAGTAAATTTGTATCATATTGAATCATCAAATTAAAAAGACATCCTTTAAGTTTTCTTAAATTACACATTTTTAATATTTTTATTTATATGTTTATATATTTTTTTAAATATTATGTGGTATTTCTAAATAATGTGTCAAACTGTTTTACATTAAAATCTCTTTTCGAAGAAGGCTATGCTTCTATTGTTTCCACTTTCTACTACATATCTGTGTGAGACTGACTGGGTTTTCAAAAAATTTAGCTGTAAAAACTGAAGAACTATCAAGACTTAACTCGGAAGATTCTAAGAGAGAAGCACTCTCACGTATTTAACCAAATACTCAGGAAATATTATCTGAGATCTAAGCTCATATTTCTCATTCATTTTTTAAAATTTCAGTTGTATAAATGACGTTTATAATTTTCAATCTTTTAATATTTCACTTATAATTTTGAAATTATGCTCTTTTATAGTTTTGATTTTATTAATTTTTACCTACTTGAGGTGCACATTAATATTTAAAAATAAAGTTTTAGTCACGATAGATTTGCCGAAAGCGTGTACAGGAGGAAAAGAAACGTTAAACGGGGTTTTTGTTTAGGAAGAAATAAGAATTATCAATTTAGGATTGGGAAATCACAAATAATGGGAATAAATGCATCGCGAGGTTTGGACTTGATTCGAATTTTGAAGATCCACGTGGGGAATCTAAAAATAGAGTGATAGCCTTGACAGATTCGCTCTAAACAATCATGCACCGTCAGCAATGAAACTCTATAGAAGGTCTATGTGATGTCACGCATAAGTCATGAGCATCATAACGCGTCAGTTTGAGCATGCGTAGTGAATTGAAAGCTTGTAGAATAAAAGACTTAATCTTCAGAGTCATGGTAACTTAAAAAGGGAACGGACGTGTTGCCCTTGGACGCACGTAATTTAAATGGGGATGGGACTTAATAAATCATATTAATGAAGCTGAGAGTTTTGAAAAGATGTAATAAATATTGTTAAATAATGATTGATTTGTCGTCATTGTATTGAGAAGTGAGATGTCTGCAACTACTGGTAAGTTTCTACATAAGTCCTAGCCACTGGACCACCGACTGCCAAGTAATTCTAAGAGATGTTCGGAATATAAGGGTTTAAATTAGGGGAATGGAGAAACGAAATTGACATATATATACACTGAAGTACCACTGAATTAGGGATAGCAAAGCCTATGCAAATTGTGTAGCGCTGCGCATCATGTATGCGCAAGTGAGGGCGCTGTGGTAACTGCATATATAGCGCGTACTGTGGTTGTTCTGAATTAGTTGTTGGGATTGCCAGTATGGGTAAACTGCCTGATTTAGACGCCTTCGATCGCGGACAAATCGTAGGTGCGCGACGCATGGGCCATTCAGTTTCCGAAATCGTCAGACAGCTAGGATTTTCAAGGTCGACAGTGTCAAGAGTATACCAAGAATACATGGATGGTGGAAAAAAAAACTAGCGATCGGGCAAACTGCAAAGGACAATTAGCCTTGAAAATGCGTGGTGAGAGACGGCTCAGGCGTATTGTACGTAGCCAGCGAAGCCAAACATTAGCTCAAATTACCACCCAGTTTAATGACGGTGCCAGTCGTAGAGTCAGTAAACGGACTCGCTTCACCGTATGGGTTTCGGGAGCCGTCGACCTACGAGAGTACCATTGCTCTATACTCGCCATCGGGCTGCACGTCTTGCCTGGGCAAGAGAGCACAGTGACTTGAGTGTAGAGAACTGGAAACGAGTAGCATGGAGTGATGAGTCTCGATTCCGACTACTTAACGCCGTCGGGACGCTGAGAATATGGCGTCAGGCTCATGAAGCCATGGATCCTGCATGCCTGGCTGGAACTGTACAAGGGCATGGTGGCTCAATCATAGTCTGGGGTGTTTTTTCGTGGCACAGTTTGGGATCTTTGGTGCGTGTACCAACATCCCTCAATGCAATTCGGTACGTAGAGTTGCTAGGTTATCACCTCCATCCGTTTATGCTGTTCTGTTATCCGCACGGTAATGGAGTTTTCCAGCAAGACAACTGTACCTCTCACAAGTCCTGGTTTTCTACTGGCTGGTTGGATGAGCATTCCTCTGACTTCTCTGTCATGAATTGGCCACCTAGAAACCCAGACTTAAATCCTATTGAGCATCTTTGGGATGTTTTGGAACAAGGCGTGAAAGGCCATCACACAGCACCAAAGAACCTTACTGAATTATGGACAGCTTTAGCTAATATTTGGCAAGCCATTCCCGTGGAACGTTTCCAGCAAATTGTTGAATCTATGCCTCGTCGTGTGGCAGCCGTTATCAAGGCCAGAGGAGGCCCAACTCGTTACTAGGTAAGTATCCCTAATTCAGTGGCACTTCAGTGTATATATATATATATATATATATATATATATATATATATGTGTGTGTGTGTGTGTGTGACTGTGTATAGTAAAAATATGCAAAGTAGACACAAAATCTACATTTGTTGATTTTTAAAATAGTTTGTCAAAATTAGCCTATTTCATTTTCTATTTTCTAATAAAAAAATTTCTAGTACAAAAAAATTTTCTTTAGCGGTCGACTGATTCTTTATTAATCGAATGTGTATCACGTTCGAAAAAAGTTTGCGCACTCTTCTGAAAGTAATATTTATTTATTACCTTAGCTCCTCTCTTATTACCTTAAAGTAATATTTATTTATATTTTAAGGTTGTTTCAGCACAACAAAGATTCATATTTTACACACAAGAGATTTTTGGTCATTTTCTCATCGTTTAGTCTCAGGGCTTTAACATCACGTTGTAATGAATACATGAATATTAATGTTATAGTTTTGCGTATATATTTAATGATTTTTTTATGTCTTCTTACTCGAGTATCATACTGTGCTCGCACAGCTTAAATATCAATGTCAGTTACACATTGCAGAAGCATAAATCTTTCTCACACTTGTAGATTTTTACGAATGACGTTTTCGATTAAACAAATACATTAAAAAGCCATTTTGGAACCTATTACAATATTAATGTATGCCATTAAATTAGTTATTTGTGTTAGATGCATTGAAAAACCTCATTAAGTATTCCTGGCTTTATCAAATCTTGTAATCGTATGGTAATGACTCCAAAAGGACATTTTGTATTTCAGATAGAGGCATGAAACAGAGGAATTGATCCGAATAGTGATATGAGGAATTTAATGAAATTGTGTTGAAATAAATTAACTTTATTTTGTAATCTCACAATTTATGGTTCAATCTTCGTAAGTAAAAAAAATTAGTATTCCACATATTACTGAAGTAAAAAAAGAATGAAATTTAATTGCCGAATTGCTATTAAAGTAGGTAGTTTATTTTCGGAAAAATAAAATATGGATTTTTTTTACTACATCTGCTTAAATTTCTTCATTCATTTAATATCTACCATAAACAATTTTGCGTCTTCGCAGATTTCTATCTCGAAACTGACTAACCTAGTATTCGACCCTGTTATGTCTTGGTAACCGGTGTATAAATATATATATATATATATATATATATATATATATATATACAGTCAAACCTCGATATCTCGCACTTGAAGGGAGAGACAAAAAAATTCGAAATATCGAAAATTCGAATTATCGAGAATCTTGTAGCGTGTTTGTGTTTTGTGGCGAAAGGAATAATTCTCTTCTTATGAAAATAAATTATATTTAACATCCATTCACCAGAAATCTTGTTGATACACAACAAGTTTTAAAAAAAATTTTATACAATCTATTAAAAATCCTCTTATATTATTTTTGGAGTTGAGTTGAATCAGCGCGTGGGGAAAACAACACTAATAAGTGTTGCAGCTGTTACGTCACTATCTTCTACTTCATGCAGGCCACTATTGAAGTCATTACAGTCTTAAATTCCTCCCCTTTCGGAAAAACTTTTCACTACGTCACCAGTGAAAAGTTTTGGTGTAAGGCTAAGCAGTGCGGCTTAAACTATCGGCGTTTTGGTGAAATTTTCCTTTCCGGTGCACCACCTTATAGTTGAAAGGTTGCAAAATAAGGGCCCATCTTAAAAGTCTTGGATTTGTGCCGGTGTTCTTTTCTAGCCAGACCAGTGGATTATGATCAGTTTGTATAATGAAGCTCTGTTGTCCATCTAAGTAACATCTCAACTTTTGTATTGCATAAACGATAGCTGCGCATTCTTTTTCTGTAGTACTATATTTCTGTTCTGCAGGGGAAAACTTTTTACTCAAGTACATGATAGGGTGTTCTTCACCTCTTTGGTTTATTTGAGACAACACCGCACCAAGTCCAAGGTTTGAAGCATCACATTGAATGACAAATGGAATGGTGAAATCGGGGCTAAATAATACTGGTTTTTCTGAAAGTCTTTTCTTTAATTCTTTGAAAGCATCTTCACAAGAACTGTTCCAATCCACTGACGTTTTGACTTTCTTCCCTTTTAGTAGATCTGTTAATGGAGCTGCTACTACAGAAAAATCAGGAATATATCTGCGATAATAACCAGCAAGACCTAAAAATGATCTAATTTGGGTCTTGTTCAGTGGTCTGGGAAAATCTTTGATGGCTTGTATTTTAAGTTCTCCAGGTTTCCGTTCCCCTTGTCCAACTATGTGGCCTAAGTACTTGACATGTTCCTGAGCGAACTGACACTTGGAAGGCTTTATGTGGAGATGAGCTGTTTTCATCTTCATGAAGATTTGTTCTACGTGTTTCACATGCTCTTCCCAGGTATTAGAAAAAATTGCAACATCGTCCAAGTAGGGTACAGCAAATTTTTCACAGTCTTGCAACAACCCAGCCATCATTCTACTAAAATAATATGGAGCATTCTTGAGTCCAAACGGCAACCTTAATGGCCTATAG
Organism: Dolomedes plantarius; assembly: GCA_907164885.2. Classification (NCBI taxonomy): domain Eukaryota; kingdom Metazoa; phylum Arthropoda; class Arachnida; order Araneae; family Dolomedidae; genus Dolomedes; species Dolomedes plantarius. The sequence continues at coordinate 154,110,048 of OU015497.1, read as the reverse complement.
GTGCCGAAGCTTGTCACAAAGGCAGCATAACGCTGGGCCCGTTCACTCAAAGGTATTTGCCAGTAACCTCGGGTTAAATCTAGAACAGTAATATATTTCGCTGATGACACTTTCTCTATAAGTTCCTCTATATTTGGCATAGGAAAATAATGTGTTCTCGTTACTTTGTTTAAGCGACGATAGTCTATGCATGGTCTTCCTTCTTTTCCTGGTACTTCCACCAGTATTAGTGGAGAGGTAAAGTCAGAGTCTCCTGATTCAATTATCTTTAGATCCAACATTTTTTTCACCTCCCTCTTTAGAATTTCTGTTTGTCGTGGGGACATCCTATAAGGTTTTGCAAATATTGTTTTTTCTGTCTCTAATTCAATATCGTGTTCAACCAAGTCAGTACATCCCGGCTGATTCGAAAAGATATTGGAGTAGACAGTCAACAAATTTTCCATTTGAGTTCGTTGAGTTTCAGATAATCGCGCATTCAATCTGAGTTCTCTAAAAATTTCAGGCAGTTCAGAAATGTTTGGATTTTCTTCATGGCAAGGAATAGGAATATCTTCATCTTCTTCAGTTTCTTCCAAGCACAACAGATTTACATTTTCTGCCCTTTGGAAGTATGGTTTAAGCATATTGATGTGGTACACATGAGTTTTTTTTTTTTTCAGGAAACTTGATCACATAGTTGGTTTCTGACAGTTGCTGTACTACTGCACCAGGTCCTACCCACTGTACTGATAACTTATTAGGTCTTGATGGTGCCACAACCAACACTAAATCTCCTATAGCAAACTGTCTTTTAACGGTCTTCTTATCGTACCATAGTTTCTGTTTTTCTTTGGCAACTTCCATGTTTTGCACTGCTATTTCTTGACATCTCTTCATGCGATTCATCAGTTCGAAAACATAGTCTACAACACTATCTTCTTCACGATCTTGTTTTGTTAATTTGTCATACAGTAACATAACAGGAGTCTTTAAATTTTTTCCATGGACAAGTTCTGCTGGGGAATAACCTGTACTGTCGTGAGTCACAGTTCTTAATGCAAAAAGGGCTTGAGGTAAAATTTTCTCCCAGTCCGGACCAGATTCAAGACATAGGACACGAAGAATCCTCTTTAGCGTTCTGTGCATTCTCTCAACTGGATTACTTTGTGGGTGATGTACGGAGCTTCGCACGACTTTGATTCCAAACCTTTCCAGAAATTCTGTGGTTAAAGCACTCATGAATGACGTGCCCTGGTCGGTTTGCAGTTCTTTTGGAAACCCCATGCGGCTAAAAACTTGAAGCAGGGCGTCCACTACAGTAGTTGATCGCAGATTTTCAACAGGAATGGCATCTGGATACTTGGAAGACATGCAGATCACAGTGATGAGGTATTTGTTTCCAGAAGGCGTCATCGGTAAAGGACCACAAGCATCAATGTTTAGCTTAGAAAATACTTCTGAAATAACCGGAACTATCTTTAGAGGGGCTTTCTTTTTATCCTGTGGCTTTCCTGCTCTCTGACATACGTCACAGGTCTTCACAAAATTTTCCACCTCTTTATAACAATTCGGCCAATAGAATGTTTTGAACAAAACATCTTTAGTCTTGGTTGCACCCAAATGAGCAGCAGTTTCTTCATGGCAAATTTTCATCATTTGTGTTCGATATCTCTCTGGAACTACAAGCAATAATCGTTCTGTCCCATCTTTGTCTTCTTTACGGAAGAATAGTTCTTGACCTCGCACCACATACCTGGAGTTCCCAGAACTTAAGTTGCTTTCAGCCTCCTGAAACAGAGGTTTCAATTGAGCGCTTTTTCGTTGTTCTTCTAAAAAATCTTCTGGGGATAGTTTTATAAGGTCTAATTCCGGAATCTTAAAATCTGCTATAGGTAAGACATTTTCTTCCACAGGGACTTCATTATCTGGGCTACATTCCGAAATATTTTCATCCACTCCTAGACTCTGGACATCTTCAGATATTTTCTTTTGAGCACGGGTCTGAACAGCATTCACCATATGAATCTTGACATCTTCGACTTGCTTTGCTTCTTCAAACAATGCAGCGGTCTTGTTCCCCAAAAGATACCTCCCTTGATCCAAAGAGTCTCTTAAAACAGCAGCTTTGGTCACTATGTGCCCAAATTCACATTCAAGTTCTACTTTAGCTAAAGGGTAACAAGTGGGGTTTTCTTCCAGCGGAGATTTAATCCACACTGTTTCACTTGTATACATCGACGGACTGACATACTTCTTACAAATCAAGTCTAAACTCGCACCCGTGTCTCGTAGTATCGGCATCTCGATCCCATTTACTTTTCCCATACTTATGTAGGGGGCAAGTGCATCATGGTATCCATACCTTGCAGTCATGTTGGAAGCAACAGTTTCAACTTTCTTTTTAAGCTTATCGCATTGTGGTCTTAAATGCGAAAGAGATCCGCACTCATAGCAACGAGGCTGTTTCCTTCTTTCGAATTCAGCTTCCTCATTTCTCTCCTTGGGAAATTCTCGCCGTGGAAAAGGCTTATCATTATAATTGTTTGTCTGGTTTTTAGGTTTATATCCACTGTTGTTACCTCCTGGTACTTTACTTGTGTTCTTCCGAGGGAATTCCTTTTTCCGGAAACTTTGTCTAATATCATCATATTCGTCTAATTTTTCCGCCAATTCGTAAGGCTTTTTCCAATTTATCCAATCATCGAGAAAGTGATCTTTTATATCAGCAGGAACTCTAAATTTGAGTTGTTCGGTTACGATTAAATCTTTCAACTCTTCAAACGTAGATACTTCTAAATCATTGACCCATTCTGTAAAATAGCTGTTCAATTCATAAGCATAATTTCTCCAAGATTTTTCTGCGTTCTTCTGATGTCTGTAAAACAACTGCTTTAATTTTTCAGGATTTAATTTGTATCTCTTCAAGATAAGACTTTTTACAGAATCGTAATTGTTGGCGGTTCCCGGTGGTTCTCTCGCCAACATATTGGAAACCTCCACTGGCAGCACTCCCAATAAATAGGCGGCCCAATCTCTTCTTGGAACCTTAGCCATTTCTGCTTTTCGTTCAAAGTTTATTAAATAGAGAGTCATTTCATCACGTTCTTCATCAAATTTTGGAGTTATATTCATTAATTGTATTTTATGCTCTTCCATACCGGTTGTTTGACGGGTTGGAGGATTCGACACACTTTGAGTCTGAAGTTCCAAACGTTTCATTTCTAGATCATACTGCATTTTCTCCCGAGCTAACTGATCTTGGCGAGCTTGTTCTTGGCGAGCTAACTCATCTTGGCGAGCTTGATCTTGGCGAGCTTGTTCTAGGCGAGCTAACTCATCTTGGCGAGCTTGATCTTGGCGAGCTAACTCATCTTGGCGAGCTTGATCTTGGCGAACTTCTTCGGTTTTCCTGTCTTCAATTACTCTTTCTAGAATAATCTTAACATCAGCTTCAACATAATTGCTACTGTTTAAAATTTTTGCTTTTATTTCGGGAATCTTATTCGAAGATGATATCTCTTCTCCCAATTCTTCGCAAACAAGTAATAAGTCCGCTTTCCTACCTTTGGCTAAGAAAGACATGTTAGCAACCACACGCAAATCACAACCTTCTTAAAAATTTCAAAATAAATTTTTTTAACTTGAACTTGCACCAAATTACCACAATTATAATAGGTAAAGTTTTCAACCAAAAATCTACCTTTCAAAATGAAGTCTGTTCTAACTCCACAAACTTTTCACAATCTAAAAATACACAATAATGTTTTGCAAATACTGCACAATTTAAATTATTTTTAATAAAAATCGTTTGCTGAAATAAATCTCAAACTTTCTTGTTTCAATTCGGCTTTTTATATCACTGAAACGCACGTTCAAAACAAAATATGACTTTAATATTTCTTTTATAATCACGTGCACTTCTTTCAAAAAAACAAATTCTAAGTTTATTTTCAATAATATTACGGGTATTTTCTTTCCCAAACTTCTTCTGAATTTATGTCAAATTCTATTTCATATTTATTTAAACAAGAACATATATACAGTTCCTAATAATGAACTTTCAGTCGTTCTTGAAAAAATATCGCCAAATCGCTGGCCAAACAGTTGATATAAAGTCTTCACTGAACTACTATTCCAAAACAAAAATACAATTGCTGAAATAAATAATTTCAAATTCAGACTTTACGTTAGTGAAAATACATTCAAAACGTCATACATCAACTTTATCTAGAATTCTTCTCGGAAACTTTTTTCATGAGACTTTTCAAACGCCAAACTATCAAATTCCATTAAAGAATTATTACCCTAACACTAATACAAATGTAGAGTCAATAATTTCAAGACAGATAGTTTATACAAATCATAAACGAAATCAAAGTTTCTCAAATTCGATATTCTTCTTTAATCGCCAAACTATTTATTAGAATTCAAATCAAATTCTACTTAGCTTGCAATCGGCACTTGATAATTCCATCCCACCGCTGCCACCAATAATACAATACAAGTCTGTAGCGTGTTTGTGTTTTGTGGCGAAAGGAATAATTCTCTTCTTATGAAAATAAATTATATTTAACATCCATTCACCAGAAATCTTGTTGATACACAACAAGTTTTAAAAAAAATTTTATACAATCTATTAAAAATCCTCTTATATTATTTTTGGAGTTGAGTTGAATCAGCGCGTGGGGAAAACAACACTAATAAGTGTTGCAGCTGTTACGTCACTATCTTCTACTTCATGCAGGCCACTATTGAAGTCATTACAATCTCATGTTATCAATAGCAGAATAGAGAAAAAAAAGCTTTTTTACATATCTTTTTAAAAAGTAATCAATTTTTTTAATTTTAATAGACACTATTTACAAAATTATTTGAAAAAAGATTCAATTGTTGTTTACTTCAGAGAAGAGTATAAAATTTTATTTATTACACTTTCTAAGTGGACTATAGCTTTAAATGTGTCCTGTGACTTATTTAGCTGACTTTCATCGTATGTACTCCACATCGTAAGTCTCCACTGCAAATAGTGTTTCTTTGTTTGTCACATTTGGTAGCAAATGGCGGATATCAACCTCCTCTTCTTCTGATAATACACAAGAAGCTCCCGTCTAACCGATGATGTCATTGTCCTCCCACTGACCACACACTATTACTGCATCATCTACAATGAAAGTCATTGAAATCCATGTTACCGAGCTGCATGAGTCTGGTTAATCGGTTATAATCATTTTCGGTACAATTCTTAGCAGGTTGGTCGATGTTGTTTATCTGAGTACTTTCGTGGTCTTTTATGATTCCAGCCTTTTAAAAACATTATTCATTATCGTAAAGGAAAACACAATGTTCCAAGCTTTGTATGCTATTCGCATAGCTTGTAGAATATTTACACCAGATAGTGAAACACCTTATTCCATTTCGGACAACATTTTTTTAACCACAGGATGACGATACTTCACTTTGAAACTTTGGATGATGCCCTGGTTAAGAGGTTATTTTTAGCATATTATTTGTTTTTAGAAAAAATTTTCTTCTCCATTTATGGAAAAAAATTCAAGTTATCGAGGGATGAGCCAAAAAAATTCGCCAAAACAAGGTTTTTTTTTAACATTGAGTTCATAGGAAATTTGAAGGGAATTTTTTCTTCTTCAAGATATTGAAAAATTCGCGAAATCGAGGTTCGAGTTAGCGAGGTTTGACTGTATATATATATATATATATATATATATATATATATATATATATATATATATATATATATATATATATGTGTGTGTGTGTGTGTGTGTGTGTATGTATGTATATATATATATATATATATATATATATATATATAAGTATAAATATATTATATGTTTAATGTATATATGCTCCCAACTGAAATCACGACACCATAACGTCGTAGTAATAGCTTTATCTAAATAGGACGCTATTACAATCTAGCCGATAAATGTGAATGATCAATATTTCGCGCTGTATAGCTCAGACCTCATTGCCACGCAAATTATAAGTATCGAGTTAAAAAGAGACAATATCATGAATAAATGCAAGCGTGATTAAGTTGATGTAGATAATATAGCTTCGGTATGTCAAGAACACGTATGCATACTGAATAAGTTCAGCAGTCGTGGATGTAGTGACAGCATCATTTATTTATGCATTATAGGCTTATGAATATATGGGCATACATTTATAATAAAAAATATTCAAACATACGCTTTTTCGAACTGCCTCTTCCTTTTTATAAATTATTTGAAGGAGATAATTTAATTTCAAACCAAGGGCACACATTTTCTAAATAATACCTGAATTCTGTGTTAAAAAAATTTCTGATCAAATTCACTCAGAAAAGAACTTATTTCATTGTTTATGTTATTCGGAAAATAATTTCAACATATTTTGAGTTTTTTAACGGATGATATAAAAATGGAATAATGTAAAGTGGCAGCTCATCGCACAAAGTCCTATACAGTATTTATTAGAAATTCGACTAAAGTTAAAGTAATCATCTTCATAACGATAGAAATAATGTTATTAACTTTTTTCAAATATTCTGCCAGTTAAAAGTAAAAGTAAGCTAGTGGTCAAGCCTGTTTATCGCAGTGGGGGCGACAGAGTTTTCGCAAATAGGACAGATGCAAGATAGGCACAAAGTAATGTGAGAAGAATATATTCAGAAATGGGCAGTAAATGGTGACCAGCTAGATTTAACAATTTTCTTAGGCGAAATGGAGACGAGAATGCCAAGTTGAAAGGAAACACGGACAGTAAAGGGGGTCCAACGCACAGAGAAAAAAAAAAGTCGGTCAGTCGCCGGAATAAGTGGGTTCTGCAGGAATAAGTGGGTGTAGGTTATTGTGAGACGTGAGTTAAACAAACCACTACCCGTGTTTTTGAAAGCGGATGTGAGTTAAAATACTACTGAGTTATTGTTACTGGGTTATCGAAACAAGTGTGTTAAATAACGCACATGTCGTAAGTCTTTTATAGTGAGTTTATTGAATTGGAGAACCATATTCAGGTATTAAAACGTAAATATTATGCAACTTGAAAGGTTGAAATTGAATTCATTTGGAATGAAAATTTTTAGCATTACTTAAAATTTTATCCACTATATTTTATTGGAAAAGAAGTTAATTTTTGGTATACAATGTCTTAATTTTTTAACGAGAATAACAAAAATTCTTGTATCGTATTCCAAATCAATTTTTTGTTTAAAATTTTTAGTTCTCAAGATAGAAAATTTTACCTTTGAGTAGAAATATTTTCATTTAATAATAGAGAAATTTAATAATAGAGAATTTCATTTAATAATAGAGAAATAGCTTTAAAAAATTAATAATGCCATAAAAGCACAAAGCAATTATATGTTCCAAAGAAATTTTGTATCAAGAGTAACATTTTTTAAAGAAAAGATACTAATGTTCTTGAGTGTATGTTATTAATTTGGTACGTCTCGATCTGTGTGCACACTTACAGGTCCAAAGATAAAAGACTTGGATTCGCAGGTTTGCGTTTTCATATTATGCTCCTTAATTTTCGAATGGTTTGCTTAATAGCTTACTATTCGCCCTCGTTGAAACAAATACTATTGATAATAATAGTTAAAAATAAATGAAGTCACACTTATTATGGGACACTACTTATTAAAAATCATGTAAAATTTATTAGTATAGAATAAATCTCCATTGCACAGCTACCAAAGTTATATTTACTTACTTTCACACACATACTCAGTATTTTTACACTACAGCCTTTGCGATACTGAAACTGATTATGGTAAAGAAATGAATGTTTTAGAAAAAAATATTGTTTCTCAATACGTTTTTTTCTTTTTTTGTGTGACACTTTGTTTTTATTTTTATTTTCAGACTAAAATTCTAGCAACTAATAGCATCGTACACCAAAATAATTCGACGTTTGTGGTTAATAACAGTCTAAAATGATTTCTCGGGTTTTTTTTATCTGCATTTTACAACTCTGATAATAATTAGTTTATCAGCTCGCACAGTTAGAAAATCGTGATTATCCCTGAAGTTGTTATTCTATCACTTGAGTCTGTTCTAAAAGAATCATTAAACATCCCAAATTCATGGGAAAAAATATTTTACAATGCAGGGTTCGGCCTATGGATTGTAGTTTTCATTATACTTCCTAAAGCTCCTGAACTGAAAAGTATTTCACATCTGCTCACCAAAGTCCTGACAGGAAATGGTCATTTCCCGTTCGGTATTTTTTTCCCGCCCAAGCAGCCCCGCACGTGTTTTTAATTGTAGCAACATAACACACAGCTTATAGTGTGCCAGGATTTTTGAGTACATAGTTTTCAGGACAAAGCCTTACCAGGATGCCGACGGATGATTCAACTGGCCATTTCTTTACTTAGTTTCTAAGGTGAGCACAGTTTTGATATTTAAAACTTTTACTAATGAAACCATCTATATCAATGAGTCTAACCTTATCTGGTATATTTTCTTTCAATTTAATTGTTATTTGTGACAGTAGAAATAAAAACTTAAGTTCTCATGCTTACTGTATGTAAATATATATATATAATTAGTATGTTTTATCTATCGATAGTTTATCTAGTGTTACAAGTGTTTTACTTCCGTAATTATCTTTGGCATTTTACAATGGCTGTACATCCTAGATGTTCATTTCGATTCTCGCAATCTTGTTAGAATTTGTGCTCTTCTTACATGCATATAGTCGTATTTTACATTTATTTCTTGTATTATTATTTTTATTTAATTAATTGCATAGCATGCTATTGATCAGATATCAATCATTTAAGTTGTTAAAAATAGTGAAAAGATAGTACATATCTAAAGTTCAAATCTCAAGACAAAAACATCTTTCCTCCTCTATTATTGATTTTAAATAATAATATTTGATTTATCATATTAAATCAATAAATGAAAAATTGTACCATCAATTATACAGAAATGTTATCCCTGATATAGAAGTATATATATTTTATTAGATGAAAACATAGATTTCTGTTGTCAAATTTTACATATTCAATTGGCATATTGTTTTATGATTTTTTATGCATATATAGCTTAGATTAATTTTCTGTTTGTTATTAATTAAAATATCCATGAATATTACTTAATTATTGACCTTAAACAATTGTTAATGAAGGTGACAGTATAATTCACCTGTTTATAATGATATTATTTTTATTCACTTGTTTTAATATGTAATATTCAGTAATTTTTATCTTTCAATCTATCTATATATCTATCTATTGTTTATATACATATATCTAAATAAGTATGGGATGGAAGATTTAACAGTATGTAATGTATGAAAAATATGCAATTTTTGTTTTCAGCTAATACAATTTTGAGTAGAATAAAAATGTTTTATTTTATACCTAAGTAGAGTCTATAATTAAAATTTTCATAAGCTTTTCATAACTATCCCAAAAGTAATTCAGGGTAATTTTACTGTATTTGATCTGTAAATGTTGGAAATTTAGAGATTACTTCTTTTGAGGTATGCATTAATAATTTTATTTTTGGTATGAAATGAGAGGTTCTCCGTCAATTCTCTTGTTTCAGTTCTCTTGTTCAGTTCTCTTGTTTATCTTGTTTCAGTTGAAATATATTCTGGTAGCATATATATATTTTTTAATTTCGTTTGTTGTAATTAGTATGAATGCCTGATAAAGAGGTTAAAAGTTCATGAATTTTAATATGGAGATATCTATGGCATACTATTTGTATTTTTCAAAATTTGGCAGCATTTGAAAGAAGGTAGGGAGAAATATAGAATAGTTTCTTAATGGTCTGAAAAGATAAGGTCCTGCATTCTTAAAAGAATCAAAAAATACAAATCTTAGCATGAGTTTATTAGGATTTCTTACTATTGGGAATAATAATGTGTTAAACAAGGTCCCTTTTATGTTTGAAAAAAAATGTGAATACAGGTTAAGAATAAAATTTATATTATTTTCATTTAAGACATAATTAAATATTTGTTAAAAACTTAACTTTTTACTTTTCCCAAGCAAGTTTGCATGTGTAAATGCCTTAAGCACTTAATCATCCTTTTTTAGTTAATTTTTAAATATTTAATCATAAGTATTGGATAGATGTGAACATGTATAAAATGTTGCTAAATATCAATTAGTTTTTAAGATTAATCAAAGCATTTTTTTCCTGTTAATTTAGGCACTTACTCTAGAATCAATTAAACAAATTTCTTCATCACAACTGAATTTTTTAAAGTCTTGCTGTCTATTTTCAGATATTAAAATCAAAGGAGCTCCTTTTGACCTGCCTGAGATTCTAATAACTGTTAACCAAAGAGGATCTTGAAATGGTAACAAGGAGGATCTTTTATTTAAAAATTATTTTTTGCTGCATTTGAAACATATGCTGAAGTAACTAGTTTGCATTTTTTTCTAATACAAATTCATGCATTAAAATAAGTTTATCTTTAATATCAATAATTCTAAACTTTAGACAATACATATTTTGAAATAAATGTATTAGTTGTAACTGTTTGAGATTCATCCTTAAAATAATGATAGTAATAACACAGATATTAAGATTTATCTGTGGAGGGTAGTAGTCTCTTAATATAGCAAAAATTTTCCTGCAACATGGATAATCAGTTCTCTGTGCTGCAACTGCAGTTAAAATTTTGTTATGGAAAGGTAATGACAAAAGGCAATTTCTTGCTGGGTGCTATTTCAAAGTTTAAAATCCTAATGTGTCGATTTTTTAAATATTGCAGTAAAAATTGAGCCAAACAATATCCATTACTGTAGAACCTATTAGTGAGCACTTCAAAAGTTTAATTACATGAAAATTAAAATCAACTTTGATACTGAAATGCATAACATTTATGAATTTTATTTTATATTTCAGGTAAATAATCCTCCATTGCAGCCAAAATAATGCTACAGTCAACATAACTGAACAAAACTAAATCTTTACAGCCCAAGATTTAGGACATGATTTATATTTATTCACCCTTTGATTTGAAATGCATTGGTTAATGTTAATATTCTAATGATGTGAAATTGAGCCTAGGGTATTTACACAGAAAAATTTGTATATTTATTTGTAAATAAAGTTTCTCTGTATTTGTAATTTTGTTTGTTGGTATGTTTTTTGATTTAAATGTGAGTTCGCGTGCTTTTTCATTAAAGTGTTCAATTGAAGTCAAATGATTTAGCAGGAATTCTGAATGCATTATTCATGAATTATTTAATTTCTATGTAGAAAAGTATATTTATAGCAAATATATTAGTACTTTATAAAATTTTCAAATGAGCTTGGAGATGTTTTGTTTAGAGCAACTGGGTAAGTATATTAACATATAATTAAGAAGTTTACAAACCATGTAAGTATTAATCGAGCATTTGGTCGAATATACCTTTAAAAAAAGTTGTGTTAGAAAATGATTATCTATATTTCCTCAGAATCTTAAATGTTACAATTTGAGATATTGTAATTGTTTCTAAATTAGTTGTGTGGGGATCATGGTATACCAATTACAAATATATATTACTAAAATCAATGTAATTAATATTTTGTTTCAGTTTAAAAAAATTATCTTGTGAATATCTTTTTTGGGTTAAAGCTAAGATCTGAAACTTTCTTGATAAAATATTTGTGTCTCAGTTTAAGGAAACTAAAAGTTGTAAAGGAAAACGTTTTGACCTACAAAATTTTAAGGTTCTATACATTACAATATTCATAAGTTTCCTGTAAATTTTATTTTACTGGTATATAGAAGCACCCAACTAAATCTCAGCTTATTTTTTTTATTTTTTGTTTTATTTGGAGCTTCTTTTTCTTCTCAGTTACTCCTGTGAATGAAACTGATTTACAAAAAAATAATGGATGCTTGATTAACATTTTAAATATCTGATATCCTTATAACTTTTAGGCAGCCTTTCATCACTTATGATATAAGTTTGCAAGATTTTATAAGAATTATTTTGCTTTGTTTTTAATGAGACTTAAACTTTAAAAAATTCCTTAAATTTTAATACAAATTGTATTCCAAATATGGGTGTATAGTGCAGTTTTTTTTTCTCTCACGAGAAAGTATGTGAGGGAATAGAGATAATAAATACACAAAACAATGAATAATGAATTACTAGCATAAAATCGCTTAATTTAAAGACGGGATGGGAATAGGCAACATTTCGAGTACTATAGAAGTACTTTTAAGTAAACTCATTTACTTAAAAGAACTCGTTAGTCCTGGGTTTTATAACCCAAAATATAGTGAGATATTAAACTTGAAAGAGGAGTTTGTCTACTCATGTTGGTGTGTTTTTTCGACACACTTTAAAGTGAGTCGTATAACCCATTTTAGTGGGTTGGTGGCGGGTAAATCAACCCGCTTAAGATCTGGGTTCTAGAACCCACTTTCCCACATGGGTTGTACGATTCACCAAAAGCGAGTTCCACTGTGCAGTGGATTTGAACTCGGAGAAGTGGGTTCAAAGAACAACTTTTTTTTCTGTGCGGGATTTAATGAACTGAGCAGTCGAAAATTGAAAACGAAGGGGTCCGAAGTTAAAGATGAAAAGGGGAGATATAGGAATTTAGGATGTTGCCTTCGTTAGAAGGATAACAGGAGGTCGGAGAGAGGCGTGAGAAGTTGGGAATTGAGGGAACTTCTAAAAGGAGGGCATCAGAAACAGGGACGGGCACCCCCTTTAATATAGATTGGGAGAAGAATAATTATAAAATATATGTGCGGCCAATAGTATAGGTCCAAGTTGGCCCATTGGTTAGAAGGTGGCCACAATGAAAGCCCAGATTGAAGGAGTTGAAGTTAAGTTCAGAGTAAGAAAAGTTCAGTAGAGCAGATTGATTTGAGAAATCGAGATATACAGAGGCTGTTCGAACATTTTTTAGACATTTTGGTAAGCGGTAATAAAAAATCGTTTGCTGCAAAAGAAATAATTGCAATTGTACTATGTTTTTAAAAGTCAAAATTATCATATGCGGCTTGAAAGTTTTGTTTTTATTCAAAATGGCATTTTTAACAAAGCAGTGGTTCGAAGGCTACATGTATGCTCTTTCGGAAGAGAAATATGCATACTCCGTTAACCAAAAACGATGTGAGAGTCATGGTTTTGTGATATCTAAAGCGTCGATAGGTAATATCGTCAACAAGAAAGGAAAAAAACGTCAAATTGAAGCCTCGAGTGGGACAAAAATTCCAAACAAGTATCCAAGGAAAAAACGGACATCTTCGACTATTGCAAAGGTACGTTGTTTAATGTTAAAAGAAAATCCCCCTAGTCAAAGGACAGTTGCAAAATCATTCAAATGCTCAGTGTCCACTGTAAACAAAATGATAAACGTTGATTTAAATCTTAAGAAAGCGAAAAAACGTAATGGGCATCGTCTTCTTCCAAATCATATCGCTGAACGCAGGACACGCTGCAAAATTCTATATGAGAAACACTTATCCAAAGAAAAATGGAAAACAATTGTCACAATAGATGAATCATGGGTGTATTTAAATGATTGCAACAAAAAAAGAGCCATTTATTATCATAAAAGGGGAGAAAAAATTTAAGTACATGGTTCAAAGAATCGAAAGAAAGTTTTTCTAAGGGATTCATGATTGTTGCTGGTTTTTCTTGTAATGGCAAGTTAAAAATAAAGAGAGTGGAAAAAATGTCAAGATTAACTCTAAATGCTATCAGGAACATATTTTATCGCCAATTTTTCTGAATGAAATACCATCGCTTTATCCACAGTGCCATCAATCTGTGAGACTCCATCAGGACAAAGCTAGCAGTCACACATAAAAATCCACTGTAAATTTCCTAAAAGAAATGGAACAAAAACCTGGTATCCAGGCCATACACTTCACTGATATCCGTACTAAATCTCCTGATGTATCACCTATGGATTTTTGTGCTTTCGGACTTTTAAAATCTGCATTATCCAAACGTCGTCCCAAAACCATTACAGGACTCTGGAAAGCTGTTCAGGAGGAATGGGATAGAATACCTATTCTGACACTTCAAAAGGCATTATTATCCTGGAAATTGCGGTGTCGAAAGATAGTTCAGAATAAGGGATGTCAAATAGTACATTTAAAACACAAGAATTTTATGTAATTTAGTTTTGTGAATACAATATGCATCGTCTAAAAAATGTGTAAACCGTCTCTGTATAAGCAGAATTAGAAGCTAAATAAGCCGCAGTTGACTTTGCATCACGGGTATGTAAGCCCGAGAGTTAGTAATGGAAAAGGGTAGAGCTGCAGAGTAAATTATAGACTGAGCCTGATGTAGAGAGTCACTTGAGATGAGCCAGATACATGCAGTAGTTGATTTATCCTGGCAGATATGTAAAATCCAGAATTAGTTAGTGAGAAAGTTACTGATGCACTGAACCTGGCGTAGAGAGGCGGTTGTACTGATACACGTAATAGTATATCTAAGATATGGAGATTGAGCTCGAAAGCAGCAGATAGTTTTGACGATTGGTCATAATGATAATATACTCAAATAGAGATAGCATTGGCGATCGATGCGGAAGGAAATAGGTAAAGCCATGAAAGAGAGGCGGAGTATGAAGAAAGATGAATAGCCGGATAAGCAGCAATAGCCAGGAGGGAAGTATTAGCGAGCAGCCTGAATGACTACGGAGAAGCAGACGCAAGCACCCGGAATGACTCCATCACCGACCCGAGCCAGAGACGCACGTTTACCGCCCCAAGGAGAGGTCAAGACGCAGCGACCATCCCCTTAAAAATAGAAGGAGTTCCCGTCCAGTTTAACGTGGAAATGACCATGAGCATTGCCGAAACTACGCGTTGGGCGTACGCCATCACCCAAGGGTGCAGAGTCCGGTAACCAGTTGACCAATAGGGGAGAGGCCCAATCCAGCCATCCCCGCTATTGTCAAGAGGAGAGCCCATTGTATAGTAAATAAAGCACCTTCCCAGCTGTGCAAGCGAGAAAAGTGCATTGGATTTTTGTGTACTTGGTAATTCCATGTCATATGCTCACTGGATAACGCTAATTTAGATGATCACGTAGAATAATGATAGGGGTAATTACAATTAATATTAACAGATATTTCCATAGATATGTATCACTTAAGACATGTTGATTAGTAAAATAGTAATTTTAGTATTATTAAGCATGAGTATTCTGATATATCATAAAGTGTATAAGTGTATGTGTTCTATTATTTATTTTCAATAAATTGATTTGTGTATGTTCATATGAGTAATCACTCTTTGTCATATAAAAGCAAGTACTAACCACAACAATTAACTATCTCTGCCACACTGTTTAATACAGCTTTCTACTATAAATCACAACTTCCTTGCTATGAGTCGGCCTTTAACGTTACCAGTTTTGGTGCATTATGATCTAACCCATTTAGTACTAGTATTTGCCTTCTTATGGAAATTTAAAAATTTGGGATACTTTAACGTAAATCTCTCTCTCTCTCTCTCTCTCTCTCTCTCTCTCTCTCTCTCTATATATATATATATATATATATATATATATATATATATATATATATATATATATATATATATATATATATATATATATATATATATTTATATATATATACTAGCTGAATACCCGTGCTTCGCTACGGGGTACATTTTAGGATAATTACAATGAAAAAGTAGTTAAATTGCTTTTTAGAGGATTTTCTTATAAACAATATATTTTGTTTCTTCATTGGGTGGAACTAATATTACCAGGCTCGTCTGCGAACTTACGCGTGAGCAAGCTACGTAAAACTGACCGTGCGAGAAACAATTTTCTCGTAAATGTACGCCAGCATATTTTAAAGTTTGGCCTTGGGACTTATTTATCGTCATGGCGAAGCATATTTTCAGAGGAAATTACAGTTTTATATATAGATTTGATTTAATATCCATAAAACATACTAATTTGAACTAAATTTTTAAAAATTTCCATCTCAATTAGTCTAGTGGTTAAATTTTATTTTTTACTGTATTTTAATATTTTCTTTGTCAATTAATTTCGTTGTTATGCACGTGACGCAAAATTAATTTAAAGTATCACAAAAAAAAAGAAATCTCGTGATCAGCATTTAATAAATTAAATTCAAAACTTTCCAAACGATTACTGCTTTGGAAGCTAATGTTCTGCTAATTTCCAGTAAAAGCTAAAATCATTTGAAAACCACACACCAGTGTCCCACTCACACGCAACACTATAAACCCCTAAAAGAATGCAAGAATAAAACGTATAAAAAATATAAATCTATTAATTTAAATAATTAAACACACACAAATGTATAAATTACACAAAAGTTCACTTAAATTCTTTAATCTGTCTACATCTCCAGTATGGAAATATTTTCGGGGCATTTACAGAACATGGTATATTTCACTTTCGAAAACACGCATTAAATGAGCATCATTTCAATGAGAAATTTCTGAAATGAGCATGGCAATGAAGATCGTGTGTTTACAAACAACAGCAGTAACCGAATTGCGTTAAAATATAAATTTTAATAGTATTATAGTAGTGAGTTGTGTATATAAATAAAAACTTTCCAAACGATTACTGTTTTGGATGCTAATGTTCTGCTAATTTCCAGTAAAAGCTAAAATCATTTGAAAACCACACACCAGTGTTCCACTCACACGCAACACTATAAAACTGAATTACAGTACTCTACGTTTATATGGGCATTGAAAATTGTGGTTAGTAGAAGGCAATGCGGGACAATCCACGCATTGTCTATAGACACTTGCTATCTTTGGCTATTATTTGATCCGTAATATCTGCCTCATATGCCGTATGTTTCTAAACGCCATTCCCGAATGAAGAAATCGTGTAGAGGAGGCTTCTTCAACATGTGGACAGAGACAGAACTGACTGAAGTGGTGTCATCTTTGGCTATTATTTGATCCGTAATATCTGCCTCATATGCCGTATGTTTCTAAACGCCATTCCCATATGAACCACAGCCTAATTCCTTTAAAATGGAACAAAATGAGTAACTCCAGTTAACCATGTAATCCACTACTGCTACAGGGGCATCAAGATGTGAGAATGCAGAGTTAAAATCAGCCAAAACTGCAATTATGGTGTACATATGACACCTAACTTCTCCAAAAATCTTTGCCTTTGTGATGAGACTCATAAGTGATTTTTGTTTTTGATGAAACACTCTTGCTAACAAATCATGACGATCCTGTGGTTTTTGTCCAACTATTCTTTGCTGTTGTTGTCTGATTTCTTCCAGTCTCGCTTCTCTTTCCGGGGTAAAGATTCGGAAAATCATTCGGGAAAAGCTGAAAAGTAAACAATACCAAATCAATTCAAAAACTAAATACAGTTTAAGTAACGTAGAAAAATAACAGTATAAATAACACAGTATGAATAAAAAGTACAGGCTACGGGCAGATATGTTCAGGCCAATAATACATTTTTTTTTTAAAATCGTAGTAAGCAATGAAAAATATTTTACACACTTCATTAATAGCAAAACAAAACATGATGGCAAAATAGAAAGGAAAGTAAAAACAGAAGTAAGAAGTTAAATTCTAAAAATATAAATGAGGTATAAATCAACTATCAATTCTAATTTATGAATCATTTATCAGGACATGAAAAAATTACTGCATGTAGAAAAAATTAACCTTACCTCCATTAATTTCAACACTTCTTGACCTGTGGTTTGTCCAATCATGTGAAATATAATTCTTGACAATAATTCTTGTTAACCTAAACTGTTATTTGTATTTTTTTTAATTAAAAAAAGTTATGTTCTCAAAATATGACAAGAAAAAGATATCATCGAAAAAAAATAAATCATGCTACTTAAGAAAGTCATACCACAAATTTCTATAAAATTAATG
Organism: Dolomedes plantarius; assembly: GCA_907164885.2. Classification (NCBI taxonomy): domain Eukaryota; kingdom Metazoa; phylum Arthropoda; class Arachnida; order Araneae; family Dolomedidae; genus Dolomedes; species Dolomedes plantarius. Next base: position 154,092,210 of record OU015497.1, on the reverse strand, counting down.
TGCAACTATATTTGACGTACAAAATAATGCATATGTAATACATTGCTAACATGTTTTAACATCAAAAATTTCCAGAATCCAAAGCTAAAATTAGTTTAAAATATTAGCTTTAGGATTTTGTGCAGAATGATAGGTGTTTTAGCTAAATTTCATTAAAAATTATTTCAAATTGTTCAATTTATAAAAAAGGTATGCTATTTACAGGTAAGTTTTTGTTTCTTTTTTTTAATATTTAAGTGCTACTAGGGGCTTTGCCCCTAGGCTCGCTACTCTCGCTCCTCTGTTATGGCTAATAGCGAGATACATAGGGGTGATTCTCGGGCAATGTAACAGTCATTTACTGTTGTCAGTCGCCCTTATGCGAAGTGGATGAAGATTGTAAAAAAAAAAAAAATCTACGATCCTTTTTTGGCGAGTTATCGTAACCTGAACATGAAAACGTCAATATTTTCCCACAAAACATAAAATAAAAAAAAAACTTAAAGTCCGACGGATATGAGACATGTCTTACTTTCTTCCCCACATTGTTCTGCATCGACTGGTATCGGTCTCGACCCCATACCCCCAGCGGTTTCGGAGGAGATAGCGTGACAAGCTTTTGACAGCGGCGTTGCCGGCAGCGGCAGCGCCAGTTACTTTTTTTTAGAATAGAGAGATTTTAGCATGAAAGACCAAAAAAACCTTTACAAAATTATTTTTTCTCAAAGCTAAACACAAACATAATTAACAGTTGTTTTAAAACACCCCTGGTAAACATTGTTAAGTTTCGAAGTATTAGAATGATAATAAAAAATATTCCAGAGTTTAAGACAGAAGCATAAAAAGAAATAATATGTAAAAAAGTAACTAAATTAAACAAAAATTTTCAGATTACAGAAAAAGTGAACACCGGCAAACGTAAATAAAACGTTTCCTTGTGCGCATGCGCAGTTCTTATGAATGTTTGATTCTAACGCCTAGAGTACCGCGTTCGAAGAATCGCGTATAAAATTTGTGTTGAAGCATCGTTCTTTAAAATTCAATTAAAAATCAAAATTTTAAGATAGAGACTTGAAATGAGGTTTATATAAATGAGAAAGCTTTCGTCTTCCAGATGATGTAAATATTTTCTTTGTAAGATAAAAACTCGAAGAGCATCGACCGTAGATCCTCAAAAGAACGTAAATTTCTGAAAAAGTGGGTTTAAGATATTGATGAAAATATTAGTCTGTTTTACATTATTTTTAAACAAATGAGGTCTTGTTTGAAAGACAAATGTCTGTAGTCTTGTAAATGTCTGTAGATTGTAAAAAGATCAAAATTCTAAGATCATTTTTTGCCGAGATATCGTAATCAGAAGTTAAAAAAACATAAAATATCCCACAAAACATAAAATAAAAAATTTTCTAGAATAAAATTTAAAATTCGGGCTTCGAGGTACACTTTCCCATAGTCTGCAATACCCGTGTGCCAAATTTCACGGCTGCAACTTTCACAGATTCGCCTGGGGGCCGCATACGCACACACACACACGCACGCAAACACACTCGTTTATTAATAAGATATATATATATATATATATATATATATATTTGTTTATTTATTTATGTGCCTGTCTAATACCGAACGACATGGTGGACATGTAGACACGTGCACTAACAAAACAGCGATCATCTTTTGATCAAGTATCCGAGTTCGACAGAGGAAGGATAGTGGCCTACCGAGATTGTGGATTATCTCTCAGGGAAATCGGTAGTCGTGTTGGACGAAACCAAACAACTGTAATGCGGATATGTGATCGTTGGATGCAGGAGGGTACGACGGACCGGCGTGTTCGATCGCATCCACCTCAGCGCACCACTTCACGTGATGACAGGCAAATTGTGCGAATGGCAGTGACGGATCGCTCAGTCACATCACGAACCATAGCACAGCACATGCAGTCGGTAACGCATCATCCAGTGTCCGCGCGTACCATTCGACGCCGTTTACATCAGAGTGGTCTGTCCGCAAGGCGTCCATTGCTTTGTCTACCCTTGACGCAGAACCACAGACGTCTCCGACGCTAATGTTGCGATGACAGAAGGATGTGGACGGCAGAATGGAATGAAATTGTCTTTACTGACGAGTCACGCTTCTGTCTGCAACACCACGATGGTCGCATTCGAGTCTGGAGACACCGTGAAGAGAGGATGCTGAACAGCTGCGTTATTCACCGCCACACTGGTCCTGCACCGGGTATTATGGTATGGGGCGGTATTGGATATCACTCTCGCACACCTCTAGTACGCATTGAAGGTACTTTAAACAGCCAGCGCTACATCTCCGAGGTATTGGAGCCAGTTGTCCTTCTTTACCTTCAGGGCTTGCCCACAGCCATATTTCAACAGGATAATGCGCGACCACACGTGGCACGCATTGTCCAACGGTTCTTCGTCAATCGCCAGATTGAATTGCTTGTCTGGCCGCCTCGCTCTCCGGATCTTTCGCCGATAGAAAACATGTGGTCCATGGTTGCTCTACGATTGATCCAGATTCCATCCCCAGCTGCCACAGCAGATCAACTTTGGCAACGTGTGGAAGCTGCTTGGTCTGCTGCACCCCAAGACCTCATCCAAAGTCTCTTTGAATCAATGCCGAGGCGTGTGGCAGCGGTGATCTCCAAGAATGGCGGCTACTCTGGCTACTGATTTTGGCAGGAACCACACTTCACAGAAGTCTATAAATTTAATCATTTGATACTTGGTCAACATGTTATCTACAAAATAAATTTTGTTGTGATATCTCTTGTCTTTCTTGGTGTTGCAATTTGGGTGGCCAGCAGTGTATTTACATGAGTTTAGTATAGTAAATAAAACTTTGTATAATTTAAGCAAATATATTTTTGATATGATGATAATTTCTAGATATGTATTTTTTAATTGTAGAGCATGTAAACCAAAAATTTCAAAACTTTACAAAGCTGTCATCGTTTGCTTACTGTAACTATTTAGAACAAAATATATGTATGAATTATAACTAGGAGATAAAATGCAATTTGCATATTAACTTTTTCATTATTATTTTTAAATTGTTAAATTTCAGAATTTAAGTACCCGTTATCGCAAATCAATACCTAAACATACTTTGTTCTTATTATTCCGCAAGCAGTACGAATAAATTTGATAATGCTTTTATAGTATCAAACACATAACATTTTTAAAAACATTAATAAAGGATGATAAATTTAATGATTGTTTGTAAGTAAATTCGTTATTTTAGATACACGAAAAATTCTTGCTTTTCTCTAAAATTAAAACATTTTTGCTTTAAAAACTTAATGATTTCTTTTACTATTTTTCTACTATTTTCAGTGCTCTTTATACTATATATTTGTTTCAGTAATTTGCTTATATATCCAAAAATTACAAATTTTATTTTTTAAAACAAAATAATAAATTGTTTTAAGCACGCAACGCTATCAAATTAATAGCAATTTTTCTTAACAAGTTAATTCGTGAACCTGAAACCTGAGTATTTTTACTTTATGTTATATTTTGAAATATTTAAACACTATGAAAACTGAATAATTATACTACGTTTACCACTTTTTAAAATTTCAGTCTCAATAATTTGAATACTTCTTTGTTCGTTGAGCCATTGCAGCTATATTGCGCGCAGTTGCATTTCATCGATTATTTTTTAAATTAAACTCGAATGTATCAATAATAGTTCTAACTTCATCTGTGCCGAGTGATACGGAGGAATATGATCGTGATATTCGGTTCTGTTACTCTAAAAGTTTTATTTCATCATCATTTTAGAGAATTGTCTAATGTCATTATTTATCTCAAGGATCAAATATTTCAGAAATAATACTTCATTTTAGTATACTGATGAATATCTTGGTAATATTTGGAAAAAATTTATTTCGTTAATTTCTTTTATCTTTTTTTTTCTTTCATGTATCAGTTCCCAGCTTGAAATTACTCGTGCATTAGGAAAGCTACATTTGAAAGTTTTTGTTGTAGAGATTTGTACCGTTTGCAATCGAGATAAATGTATTTACTGCATTTCGATTTCTGTATCAGTCTCTGTTTGAAATTACTCGTGCTTTAGGAAAGCTACCTTTGACAGTTTTTGTAGTATAGATTTGTACCGTTTGCAATGGAGATAAATGTATTTACTGCATTTCGATTTCTGTAACAGTTCCTAGTTTTAAATTACTCGTGTTTTAGGAAAGCTACCTTTGACAGTTGTTGTAATAGATATTTGTACCGTTTACAATAGGGATAAATATACCAACTGAATTTCGATTTGTAAAAGCCCTAATAGATATCTCGTGTATTTAATGTATTTCATGTAAAAATGTTGCAATCACACAAATGAGGCGTTGCAATGAAAAGGAGGTAAGTACCAACATTTCTGAAAAGTATTTTTTCACTGATACACGAGTTTGTTCCAAGGCTAATGGCGTGGAAAAATAAGTAAGTGCCTAGCTCAGGACTAAACCAAACTAGCTAGGCACTTACCTCCTTTTACAAGCCATTAGCCTTGGACCAAACTCTTGTATCAGTGGAAAAAAATACTTTTCAGAAATTTTGGCTATTTCCCCCTTTTCATCGGCAACGCCTCAAATGTTGCACTATACATTATGGGGTCCTGAGGAAGCTTTGTGGTAGCGCGTCGGCTTTCAATGCTGAGGGTGCTCGGATCGAATCCCGACAAGCACCATTAAATAACCCTATGTCTATGGGGGTATTTAATGGCAGATACGGGCCAGTTAAATCAGTAGACCAGGAGGTCGATCTAGGAGGTCAGAGACGATGGGAGACGGTACGATCCCCCGAGATGCTCGGTCAAATGGGATTACTCCGTTAAAATGAAGGTAGCACTTGGCTAACTCCAACCCTTGTGGTGTCGATATAAACCGGAGCCTCACCCTCAGCCCGCTATATGGACCTAGTACTTCTGGTCAGTGATCATTAGAGATAGCCACAACACCAACACTACATATTCTACTGGTACTTTATTTTGCGTCTAGAGAGGCTACGATACCGGTGAACAAACATTTTCAAATTGATAGGTCCTAACTTTAATAAAAACACGTTACACTAGTCCCTATGCGTTTAGAAATTTTGAACCTATTTTAGACGTTAATCATTTAATTCATTCAAAAAATAGTTGTGTAAATGATCAAATTTTGATTATAATCTTTAAAAAGAATTTGGATTAATGCATGTCATTCATGAAATGGAAATTATTAGACCTAAATTATAATTTCAGAGTGCGTATAAATCTTGCGACGGATTGTTCATGTTATGAACATATTCGGAAAACTGTTGAATGTATTGAATTCATAATACTGCATTTGTTATACAGGAAAATTTTTCATTTCAAATATTGAAATAATTTACATATACATCTTCTACAAGTTCAAACTGTCAGAATGATTCTGTTTTTCAAATGCAAACAAAAATATTTATAATGTTTTAGAGAATGTATTATTTTACATATATACCCTAAAGCAGCACATAGTTATTTAAAATATAAACATAGTATCAATTCTGTTGAAGTAGCCAAGTTAAACACACTTGGAAAAAGTTTATTGTTTTCTTGTCACCATTGTTACATATAAGCATTTTAATATTGATAAACGCAATGCATACTTATATAGAGTGTTATACTTTATATCAGAATGCAGACTGAAAAAGTTTTATAACCTCCGGAAATTTTCTTCGACGTTACACCGACCGTTATTGGAACTTAAAATATTTGTGTTTTTTACTACTTGTAAGATGCTTATAATTCAAAGTCTTCTTAAATGTGAAAAGATTTCTTATAATTAAAAGTCTGATTATTTTATTAGAAGCAATATCCGTATTGTGAAAATTTACAAATTGACGAGTTATCTATTTTTACTTTGTATTTTCTAAATAGGTTTTGACAATAGAAACTATTCTAGCTAACAAATTTTTTAAAATGAAATTTACAAATAATTTTACGAACAAAATTTTAAAAACTTACCGGATCGGAAGATTCCAATAATTTCCAATGTGTTAATTCAAAAGTTGAGGTAGAATTGGATGCTGCTAACGTTGGTTTTTCTTCACTTCAACGTGTAAAGTTGTCCCCGAAGAAGGTTGGAAGGGTAAACTGTAGAAACATTGCTCTTCTTTGAATCTTTCAACTAAGGGAAATATATCCTCTAAAAAAATAAAAATTATAGCATTTCGTTTTAATGCTCTAAATATTTCATTTTAATGCATTGCTCTTCTTTGAATCTTTCAACTCGGGAAAATATCTCCTCGGACAATGAAAAAGATTAGAACATTTAGTTTTAATGAAATATTTAAATATCATCTTAAAACTAAATCAAAATTGTAACGTATAAGCAATGTATTGTCATGAAATTTACTTCCTGTAAACATTGCACTAGCTATTCGAACCTTCAGACAATATCATTGAATCTTTCAACTAAGGGAAATGTATCCCCTGGCAATGAAAAAAAAATATAGCATTTCGTTTTAATGCTCTAAATATTTCATTTTAATGCATTACTCCTCTTTGGATATTTCAACTAGGGGAAATATCTCCTCTGAGAATGAAAAAGATTAGAGCATTTAGTTTAATGAAATATTTTAATCTCATCTTAAAACTAAATCAAAATTGTAACGTATAAGCAATCTATCGTCATGAAATTTACTTGCTGTAAACATTGCACGAGCTATTCGAGCCTTCAGACAATACCATACCAATGAAGCCATAAAACTTGGGAAATATGATATCAGTACACATCAAACCTATCTCCCAGCTGTCCTTACAGATATATTTAGAATGAAATATTTCGTCTGTTAAACTTCTGTTTGGCTATTGAGGAGTGCCGGTGTTGAGAAAGTACAAAAGGATTAAGAAAACCTTACGAATTTCTGAAAAAGTGAGGTTTCTAAATCGGCCAAATATGTAATTTTTCAATAATTTTATAGTTTATAATTTCGAAGTGTATTCTTGTTAACATAGGTTTTCCTACCCCTACCTGTGTATTCCCTCCGCAGTTGTCCCCGCAGAGTATGGACAGGTAAGATTAGAAGCATGGTTTTCAGATTTCACTTCACAGCATGTATAACAATGTGAATTGTATTATTGTTCAGCGAAATATCCGACATGGTGAATCGTAGGCTTTAGTACACCAAATACAAAGTGTGCCCATAAAGTAACCGGACATTTTTTTATAAATAAGAAAAATATTACTCACCTTCAAATAAATTTATCTCCTTCAAAATAATCACTTTCTTCAAGTCATCGAAACACTGTTTATAGGCGTCGGAAGTAACCGTTTGCAAAATACGCGTAACGTTTGATTTAATATTCGAGACGTTTTCAAATCTGTGTCGTATCATGACCATCTTAAGCTTCGGAAAAAGGGAATAAAATCAGCTGGCTTTAAGTCACGAGAATATGTTGGGTGATTCATCACTGTAATTTAATGCTTATCAAGGTATTGTTGTACAGAAATTGCTGTATGGGGCCAAGCATTATTGTGTAAAACAAACCATTGCCCAGAATGAAGCAGTTCCTTCCTAACTCGCCTTATCCTGTTTCTTAATCGAAAAAGCACCTCCTTGTAAAAATACTGATTAATTCTTTGATTTTCAGGAAAAAATTCGTTGTGAATAAGTCCTTTGTAATAAAAAAATGCAAAATCCATGAAAGGACAGAGATTTGAAAACGTCTCGGATATTAAATCAAATGTTACGCGTATTTTGCGAACGGTTAGTTCCGACGCCTATAAACAGTGTTTCGATGACTTGAAGAAACGTTGGAAAAATTGTATAGACTCCTTTGGCGATTATTTTGAAGGAGATAAATTTATTTGAAGGTGAGTAATATTTTTCTTATTTAAGAAAAATTGTCCGGTTACTTTATGGGCGCACCTTGTATTATCCCACCGCTAATATCGCCATTATTGTATCGCCATTATTGTAATCGCCATTATTGCATTACTTTAATTGGCTGAGAAAGCCACTCATGTATCAAACTCGAAAATTAAGGCCTCATCATACTTAAATATATCAGTCTGGCTCACCAAAATAAAATGGCAATTATTTTCTTTCAAAAGGAAATTTATCATTAAGTTTCGGGCCATTTGTCACTACTGAATTTGGTGTAACCGATGCTGTAGTTAAAAATTGTCTTTGTCAAAAAAGATATCCATCTTAGAATTCTGCTTTACTTGGTTAATTCTGTAACTTTTGTAGCAAATACACGTTACATGCATTGTAAAGTATATTTCGTTGCAATACAATTTCTATGAGATTTAACCTTTATAGAAATGTAAAAAGCCCAACTAAAATCTATATATTTTTAAAGAAAGAAATCTGAAAAAAGCAATTTTACTATTTCCTTCATTTTTATCTGGAGTCCGTTTCTTTTCCAACGTAGAATCAAATATTAAGTGTAACCTTGAAAAGGTTCCA